>CM034354.1:93711297-93830632 GCA_019925275.1 Mytilus edulis
TGTTGAAAAACGAATGTTGAATGTTGAAAACGGAAACTGATTTGAATTGAATACGAATGTTGAAAGTTGAAACGAATTTGAAGTTGAACGATGTGAAGTTGAAAATGAATGTTGAAAAGAATGTCGAATGTTGAAAAACGAATGTTGAATGTTGAAACGAATTTGTGAAAACGAATGTTGAATGTTGAAAACGAATGGTTGAAAACGAATGTTGAATGTTGAAAAATCGAATGTTGAATGAAACGAATGTTGAATGTTGAAATGATTGAAAACGAATGTTGAGTTGAAAACGAATGTTGAAATGTTAAAAATTCGAATGTTGAAGAATGTTAAAAACGAATGAAGTTGAAAGTTGAAAACGAATGTTGAAAACGAATGTTGAATGTTGAAAGAATTGAATGTTGAAAACGAATGTTGAATGTTGAAAACGAATGTTGAATGTTGAAAAACGAATGTTGAAATGTGATGAAAAACGAATGTTGAAAGTTGAAAACGAATAGTTGAAAGTTGAAAATCGAATGTTGAAAACGAATGTTGAATGTTGAAAAACGAATGTTGAAATGTTGAAAATCGAATGTTGAATTAAACGAATGTTGAATGTTGAAAATCGAATGTTGAAAACGAATGTTGAAATGAATGTTGAAAACGAATGTTGAAAGTTGAAAAATGTTGAAATGTTGAAAAACGAATTGAAGTGTTGAAATGAAGATTACGTGAATGTTGAAAACGAATGTTGAAAACGAATGTTGAATGTTGAAAAACGAATTTGAAGTTAAAAAACGAATTGAGTTGAAAAGATTTGAAAAACGAATGTTGAATGTTGAAAACGAAGTGAAAATGTTGAATGTTGAAAATCGAATGTTGAAAACGAATGTTGAAATGTTGAAAAACGAATGTTGAATGTTGAAAACGAATGTTGAAATTTGAAAATGAATGTTGAAAAGAATGTTGAATGTTGAAAACGAATAATTGAAAGTTTTAAAATCGAATGTTGAAAACGAATGTTGAATTGAAAATGAATTGAAAACGAATGTTGAATGTTGAAATCGAATGTTGAAAACGAATGTTGAATGTTGAAAAATGAATGTTGAAATCGAATGTTGAAGTTGAAAATCGAATGTTGAAAACGAATGTTGAATGTTGAAGAAACGAATGTATGTTGAAAACGAATGTTGAATGTTGAAAAACGAATGTTGAAGTTGAAATGAATTTGAAAACGAATGTTGAATGTTGAAAACGAATGTTGAAAGTTTGAAAATCGAATTTAAACGAATGTTGAATGTTGAAAACGAATGTTGAATGTTGAAAACGAATGTTGAAATTGAAAATCGAATGTTGAATTTGAAAACGAAGTTTAAATGTTGAAAACGAATGTTGAATGTTGAAAACGAATGTTGAAAGTTAAAATCGAATGTTGAAAGATGTGTGAATTGAAAAATTGAATGTTGAAAAGAATGTTATTGAATGTTGAAAACGTGAAAAAAATTGAAATGAAAATCGAATGTTAAACGAATGTTGAATGTTGAAAACGAATATTGAAATTGAAAACGAATGTTGAATGTTGAAATCGAATGTTGAAAGTTGAAAATGGATTTACGAAAAGAAATTAAAAAAAAAATTGAATGTTGAATGTTGAATGTTGAATATTGAACCAACTTTACATCCGTCCTATGAGTGATTCAATATAAATACCAAAATATGCCATCTTTAACGTTCTTATCCATATCCTTTGAATAATTCTGTTTAAAGGTTTGGTTAGTTTTTATGTGAACATTTTTGCTTTGTATAGATTATTTACATATAAGGTTGGATGTGAAATACGTGAACGTATAAGATGTATGAATGTTGATTTATATTTACGAAGGATGTCCTTGTATCAATCATCAAATCTAGTAAATAATTTGACTAGTTGTTGATATCGAATACGCTGGTGTAACAATGTTTTCAGTAAAACAGATTCTTTTCGTTAAATTCAAATACGTTGTTACATACACAAACGAATCGAACAAGTTGAGATATGTAAACACCATAACATGCTGACCAGGGAAAGTCACCGTCTACAATGAGATGATTAACAACGGGAAACGATATCATCTCTTTAATTATCATACATGTTGGTACATGTTTAAGTTTTCCTTTAAAGGTATATATATCAAGATCAAGGAAAGGGCAGTGTTCACACCAAACGTCGTGTACAGTAAACATGTTTACAATAAGTTTGTAGTCTCGATTATCCAAACGCTTCATATGCATATGTTATAAATAGCTGTAAGAACGATAACTCTGGTGCATCAAGACTAAATTAGTTTGATGTAATGAACACTAGTTTCACATTAAAGTTGTTCACATCTACACACCTTGTTTAATTACCTGTACATAAGATTTGTTCACACTTGTAAACTGTATGTCATTTAAATGTTCATTACGTAGAACCAAATGCATATTTTCGCACAACTATTTTAGCAGTTAGGTAACGACCATTTGACCTATACAAAAAGTGGGGTTGAATTGTTCCAATTTGATTGCTAGCATCGTATAAAAATGCATAAAAACGTTCGTGCGAAAAAAATTCTGACTCAGACCCGCCCTCCCCTTTTTTTTGTTTTTGCTCCTTTATAAAAGCCATTTTGATAATATACAGTACATTTGTAGTTTAAAGATACTAAAGATTTCTCGATTATACATTAAAAAACGTAAGCTGCATCAGCGTGCTTACAGGAAGAAAAAGATTTGTAATTTGTAAAGATCAGTGGCAAATATTTAATTTTTTTTTAATTCTAAGTGTATTTTAACGGATCTGAGAAACTAGACAGACAAAACAATTTACTTCACTTTTTTTGATAATGCAAATATGAGTGAATCGTTGTATGAGTAAAAACCAGTGGCAAATATTTCTGTGTACGTCCAGTCGATTCGGGAAGACCTTTTCAAATGAATTATGTGTTCGGCAATGATGATGTATATGTCTTGATAAAGGGGTTAATAAAGCTACGTACACGTAAAGTGTACTTATAACAAATATGTATAACAAGTTTAGCCAAACATTTCTGTTAAGAACTTTATCAGTAATTGTTATATAAATTTCAATTTCATTCAAAAATCGTTTCTTTTATAAATATACATGGTAAAATCGATATCGAAAATGGTTATTTGTAATGCCTTTTTCTTGTGTACACTTAACCTACACAAGGCCTACATTGAGTATCGACTGCATGAAGACAAAGCATGATTTAAACTACATGTAAACATTGAGTTTTATCAATGGGAACGTAATTATGTTTAGTGTATGTGTGAGTTACACTAACACAACACCGAGTTTTGGTCAATGTGACCACGGCCTTAGTTTATAACATTACTAGTTACATAGTGTGCTAGTGACCTACTACGGTATATATGGATGGGGTCAGTAAATTCCATATGGGGTGAGAGAACACGGTATATATGGGGTCAGCTGACCCCCATCCATATATACCGTATTAGGTCCCTAGCACACTATGTAACGAATTTATCTTACCGACTATCTTAACGTGTGAAATTTAGACTAGTGACCTATCAAAATGAGCAAGTCCTGTTAGCATTAAGAAACTACTTCCATTGATCCTATAAAAAAACAGATGCCAACAATAACAACTTGTTAGGTTTAAATGTGTTTTATAACTTTATTATTTCTAAATCGTCGATTTCTTCGTTTGTTGAAACCTATAAGATTTTTTCTCAGTACCGTTTTGTTTTTATAAAGGGACGTAACATCATTACTAACCGGGTATGAAGTAAGCCTCGCCTCCCTTCTTACCTAATATGGAATATAAAGGGACGTTACTACACTACTGACTGTGTATGAGATAACCCCCGCCTTCCTACTAACCTAACATGAAATATACACGGTCTTCACGCGGACACTTTTAACCAATCATATTCCTAGAAATGCATAGGAGGTAAGATAATACTATTTACCGGATTTGTAATAACATGAGCAACACGACGGGTGCCACATGTGGAGCAGGATCTGCTACCCTTCCGAAGCACCTGAGATCACCCCTAGTTTTGGAGGGGTTCGTGTTGCTTATTCCTAAGTTTTTTATGTTGTGTCAGGTGTACTGTTGTTTGTCTGATTGTCTTTTTTCATTTTTAGCCATGGCGTTGTCAGTTTATTTTCGATTTATGAGTTTGAATGTTTGACTATATTCAATTCAATTCTTTATTTACACTCAGACATAAAATATGTGTTACATGAGGACAAATTACAAATCAAATAAAATAAATGACAGAATAGACCGGTAACTATTAACAAAAGTGTTATTTCTAAAGATAATAAAACTTGTAAGATACATGCATCTTTCTAAATGAAGGTAGATAGTTTCTTAATAAATCTAGCTAGATTATACAATAACTGACAGTGACACAATGACAGCATATTTTGCATTTTCAGTACAGATGGGTATGTTGTATAATATTTCGGTATATATTTCTTCCGAAGTTCAGTAATAGAACTATTATTACATACATATAAATAATGATAGTTATCACCAATACATGATTCATTACATAAGGTACATATGCGATCTGTTCTAGCGATGTTGTACCATTTGCCAGTTTCCATAGGAAATTTTAGGTTACATGTTCTCAGTTTTGAAATCCAGATTCTTTTATCCTCTGGAAGACGTAATAGATAATTTTCCAGACCAAACTGAGATTTAAATAACTTATAATATTCGCCACGAGACGAGTTATCAATATTACTGGACCACTTTTGAAGAAACTGATCTTGAAGAACCTGTTTTATAACGGGTTTGATAGTTGAATAATCAATGTATTGGTTGAAAAACATATAACCTAATCCTGAGTTGTCAAATATAGATTTTACAAATGACACCCATTTAAATTCACAAATACCATCAGCATGTAATTTGAAAATAAGCTTATACATAGAACTACTAAGTTTGTTTTCATTTTTAGCCATTCTACTCCAAAACGATAACATTCTTAATTTTACTTTAATTTCTAGTGGAAACCTTCCTAATTCTCCATATACCATAACATTTGGAGTACTTGATCTCACATTTAAAATTCTCTTGCAAAATTGTAGATGAACTTTTTCAATTATATCAATGTTTTCAAATCCCCATATTTCTGATCCATACAATAAAATAGGTTCGACAAGATAATCAAACAATTTAAGTTGTAGGTCAATAGGTGAATGTAAATTTATAATCTTTGTATAAACAGCAAAAAGTGCTTTTTGCGACTGTTCTACAAGCGTTTTCTTTGTACAAACAAATGACCCATTATAATTAAGCAAAAGACCAAGATATGTAGTAGCTATCTAAAATTTTAAGAGATGTACCATCAAGTTTAAAATCAAAATTCATTTTCGATTTTCTTTTGCTAAAAACCATCTTTTTAGTTTTACCAATATTCACACTAAGTTTCCACATTTTACAATAGTTTTCAAAAACTTTGAGAGCATTTTGCATTTCATCATAATTATCAGCAAAAATAACAGTGTCATCTGCATACAACAAAACAAAAATTTCTAAAAATACATGTTATTCATTATAACATTTTTCTTTAATTAATTCTAGAGGTAAAACATGAAGTTCTCTAAAGTAATCTTCTAAGTCATTTAAGAATATGGAAAATGGAAAACAAAAAAGGGGAAACATTTTCACCCTGACGAACTCCAATCATACAAGGGAAGAAATCTGATTTCGTATTGTTCTACTAAACACATGATTTGATATTAGTATACATATTACATATAACTTGGAAACATTTTCCTTTTATCTGGCTTTTTTGTAATTTAAACCAAAGTCCAGTTCTCCAAATGGTATCAAAAGCCTGAGTTTATCTCAAAGTATTGTAAACTTTTTAACATTGTGCTAGACACAGGTATTATCCCAGATAGTTGGCTCCTGGGTATAATTAAGCCGGTGTTTAAGAATAAAGCAAATCCACAAGATCCTGACAACTTTCGAGCAATAACACTCATTAGTTGTTTGGGTAAACTTTTCACTTCGATTATAAACGAAAGATTGAATTTCTTTTCGAATGAACTGGAATTGATTTCTAAAAATCAAGTCGGTTTTAGGAAAGGGCATTCAACTACAGACAATATATTTGTCATACATGTACTTGTTTCATTGTATTTGTCCTTTGGTAAAAAATTAAATTGTTTTGTACATTCATAGATTTTAGAAAGGACCCTTTCTAAAATCTATGAATGTACAAAACAATTTTTTACCAATGCCAGTTCATTAGAAAAGAAATTTCGCAGCTCATTTGCGCACTTAACTTTATATTTATTAAAACTGTTGCTCATCTGCTTTTTAAACTCTCTGGATCTCTCATTAAGCAATAATCTGACATTATCGGATTTGTCATGCTTAAATTTTGCCTTTACCTGATGAAATGCATCCTACTTATCAGTTAAATCTAAAATATCAAATAGCGTATCATCAGGAACTATAAAATCAGGCATTGTTGCAGTTCTAGCATTAAAATTACCCAGCAATACTATAGAACTAGCATTTTCCGAAAATTGCATCATTTCTGTTTCAATTCCCGAAAACGCATTATCAGTTAAATACTTAGAGTACTCAGGGGGAATATAAATTCCTCCAACTAAAATATTGACCCGAAAACCCAGTTAATTCCGGGAAAATTTCAAACCACTGAACATAGTCGGAATCAGTATTTAAAAATTTCAAATGTTTGTCAAAAATTTTCATAAATGCTATTACAATGCCGCCTGACTTTCTTTCGAATTTTTTTCTGTGTTTTGCATAATAAGAATAATTTACAGGTAAATCGAGTACATCATATTTATCAGTTTTTGTTTCGCAAAATGATAAAAAGTCATATTGATTGATTATATCACAAAAGTCATTGTTCAGTAACTTGGATTTTAAACCACACACGTTTACAAAGGAGAATCGTAATGACTGTTCATGTGTGTCTGATGTGTTTTCCTAACTTCCGTGTACATGTTGATCAGGGGGTGAACCAGGCCACGGGGCGGGGGCTCATACGGCTGGCCATCGACAATGAGTTGATCATATACAATTTTAGCGTTTCTACGGGCCCTTTGGAACTCTTTTAACTTCGGTACTAATGCCCGTCTACGATCATTAATTTCAGCGGTGTACTAATTTCGCTAAAATATTTCTCGGTTTTCCGTCATTTCTTGGTCTGAGTCTATGAACATTCTAAAAGGAAATTGTGTTAGCGTCTCGGATTGCAAGTTCAGTTTCGATAAAGTTTTTTATTACACTTTCAGTGTTTTCTTTGGATTCATTGTCCTGCTCATTTATACCACTAAAAATCAAATTATACTTCATTGAATGTGTTTGGAGCCTTAGAAATTGTTCTTTAAGTTCAAAGTTTTCATTTTCAAGATATATGTTGACTTGTTCCATTGACTTTACTCGATCTTCTATGATGTAATGATGATTTTCTTCTTTTGCCAACGTATGTGCTTGTTGTTCTTGTGTTGCGTTAATGTCATTTATTTTCATATCTGTCATGTTTTTTTCAAATATTTGGAGTTTTTTGCTGATATCCTCCAATAAGTCAAGTTTTTGTAACTGTTGGTATATAACTATGTTAGAATTGTTGACACTTTCTAGTTTTTGATACTCATGTTTGAAAACATCATCTGTATTGCGACATTGGGGTCTGAATTAATTGGTAGGGTAGCAGTTGATATAGGTAGCCCTGAATTACAAGAAGATATATGTGGATACGGCATTGGAGACTGAGAGATGCGTTGAGGCTCATGCACCGGTGTACTTTGCAGAGGGTAAGGTGGTACCGGGGGTCTCTGAAATATTGATTTACTACAGTGCTGAGAATTAGGTTCTCCAAATGAAACTGTAGCTGTGGGACTAATGTTTCCATGTAAAAACTCATGTGCTTTTTACTTGCGAAAAGTCCATTGTTTTGTTTTGGTCTATTGTATTTGACGCCGCCATTTTTGTATTTGTTTTCTCCGGTGGGGTCAAACCTGTTTTCGATGACTTGTTTCTTCGACGCTTTTTTCCCATTAAACCAGTAGATATGTCCAATAATCAATTGGGAATACACCAAGCACAACAATGTTAATATATCTCACTAGTATCATGGTGAAATTATAATTTTCGTTCTCCCACTACTGACGTGGACCCTGTCTATTCCGCCATTTTTTTTCTCCTATAGAGTAAATACTTAAGTCATAATTATTGAGATTCAATATGTCATCCAAATATCTAAAGTATTATCATTTTTTTTGTAACTGATGTTTCTTCGATGGGTCTTTTCTAATTTTAGTCATAAATTTGTAAACCAAATTGTTATTCATAGCAACACAGAAACGTGTACAATAAATGGTGCATATCTATTCCCCATTGGAGTTCCAATAACTTGACATTATACAGAATCTAGATACTGCAGAAGTGTCGTCGACAATATTTGACGGAGAGAAGAATTATAAAAATCTTTTTATAATTAAAATGCTGTTCAGGAGAAAAATTATATTTAAAATAAAGGATATGAGAACTCCACCAGAGTCAAAATGACATGTAAGGAAATTCTATACGATTTTGTGGCTGATGTAAAATACCAATACCGCTAAAGGACTATAGCGGGGACCATCTTCAAAAGCACAGTTAATCATTCACTATAGTAATAATAGTTACCTGTATGGGTTTGTTTGATAATGCTGAGATGATTGTTAAACCAAATAATAGCAATTTATTCCGCAATACACGGACGAGGATCCAGCAAAACAACACGATCATTATTCTTAAAATTCAATTGTTTCAAAGAACTGATCGATTAAGTTTAGATCGTTGTTCCCCACTCTCTTACTATTTTTTTGGACGATGACAAGGAAAATATACAAAATGATGAAAATAAATAAATTTGATTCCGATTATTTTACTCTTCGGCAATCCTCAAAACGTCCGTTTATATTAAGATTAAGAAATAATTCAACGGAGCTTCAGTTGAATTTATTCTGGTTTTAACACGGTTTTGCCCTTTATGCTAAATATTTTACCACGAACTATAGTGAGGGGTAAAATATCGGCTTAAAGGGCAAGCCCGTGTTAAAATCAGTATAAAGTTAAGCCTCCATGAATTACTAGTATGTCTATCCTAATAGGGAAAAAATACGGCATTTCTTTTGATTGAAGCGCACTAGGTGAAGGCAAATATTTGATGTTCCCGTAAATAAACGCAGTACTACATTGATGTAAACGAATGGAGCAAACTGAACTAGTGACATGTTAAAACTATTTGTAATAAATATAATTATTACATTGGTTGCAATGAATTACATTGATTTCCCAGTTAAATAAAAAACGATAATTTCACATGTGAAATAAACGTGGTTATTTCACTCTCTGACATCATTCAACAATAGGCGTGGTCAAGACGTCGAAAACGGCGGATCAAAACAAATTGTGAATGCGTAGAAAAAAGATATAGTTCCTTATACGTTTTACATTTATTTCTTTAAAAAAAGCTATTTGCCAATGTAATAAAAAGAATGACTAATTAAAGAATTCAAAATTCGAAAAAATATTCAACTCGTGACCGAACAACACTGATAATTAACTCATGCGCTACGCGCATTCGTAAATTAATGTGTTGTTCGGTCACTCGTTGAATATTTTTCTCTATTTGAATTATTCGATTAGGTATTCTACAATTTCATAAGGTTAAACGTGGTTATTTTTTCTTGTCTTTTCATGATATATAGGTGTCGCACCCATTGTGTGGTCAGTTTCCTGCCGAAACGGGGTTTCTGTCATTTAGCACAATAGCGCCAAATCGAGCTGTTCTCATTTAATCACTTGCTCCTTACCAATGTAATGCTATTTTTCCAGCAAAAAATCAACCCTTTCGTGACCCCCAGTTATAGTACAACGGACAAGCTATGTACCATGGTCAAGCCAGCACGAGTGGTAATCAGCGAGTAAATCAACAACGCCATGGAGCTTGCTATGTGTAATCCGTAATATATAATATTGTACAATTATTTTACTCGAGACATGATGTGGATCGTTCCAGCATTTGAGAAACCAATGGCCTTTCAACCCATGGCCAATTCATGGCACCATGTCGAAACCAAAATAAGACAGATTTTATAAAAGACGAGTAAAAAGGTTTGAATTGTTTACCTGATAATACTACGTCAGTTTTTTGAATAATGAATCCGATAATCTCCCTTACTGATATTTCGAGTATGAACATGTCCAGGCTAATATTATTGTTAAAGACAGGCTAAAAAATTTACTATTTTTTTGGAAAAGTATAGGATGTTATGATTTTATCTTGAAAACCATTTTGAACGGTTACAAAATTCCTTTTTACAGTACTCCACCGTCTACTTCTAAGTGCACAAAAAAGTTTTAACGAACTAAAAATGTCGTGTCAACAGTCGTACGCAACAAAAGTTAGCCCACACATTACCCCAGATAATATTCCGGTCAGTTCTACTGATAGTACAACTCAGTGTTATAATTCACGAATGCGATCACCCGAATCGGAGATTTCTAACGGTACAGTTAAAGACTCACAACAACCACACGAAACACTCCGTACAAATGTTCTTGCAAAAAAAAGACGACAGTTATAAAAATGATGAACCAACGACGTTCAAAATACCTGTTCGCTTGCAGGGTTCCACTGCTGCAGTTCAGTCCACTGATGACAACTTCTTTACTGGTGTTTCACGGAAAAGGTCCGCAAGGTATTACTTGTCAGGAATTGATTCGAAGTCAACCCGTTCCGGAATCATGACATATTTAGAGAGTAGAAATGTGCAAGTGACATACCTAAGATTGTTTCAATCGCGAAATAGTTTACGCTATGTGTCTGCTAAATTGAACGTATCCGAACAATGTGCTAATATTATTGAAGGGGAAAACTTTTGGCCAAGTGGTGTGCATTGTAGATGCTGGCTTAGTAACCAGGCGTGGTATCAACGAAGCTCCGAGGTTCCAAGCGATATAAAACAAGGCGAAAACTAAAACCTTTCATAATGAATAAAACTATTATTTCAAATGTTGTATTATTTCTGAATGTATTACTCATTTTGTGTTTTATGTCTAGTATTAAGTTAGTAGCTTGGAACGTCAGGGGTATCATGTCCTCTACTATTTGTCTAAGTAAATTTTTAAAGGACACTGATTGTGATATATGTGTTATATCGGAACATAAATTGAAAGAAAGGTCTTTACATTATTTATCTACTATAGAAAGAGGGTATAACTGTATAAGTAAAGCTGATGCATTACCCATAGGGTATAACGCATATCATGGTAAGGGTGGTATTGCCATATTATACAAAACTTCACTTCAGTTTTCTGTAAATGAAATAAGTGACATTAACTCCAGTAGAATAGCTGGTATTGAACTTAAAAACCAGTCTTATGGTTCACTTTTTATCTTTGGTGCGTACTTACCATCTGATGGCTCTATTGAAAATTATAAGAGTGAATTAAATATACTAGATAATTTATATACATACTATAGTGTTTATGGTAATTGTATAATTGCAGGTGATTTAAATGCTAGCTGCTTAGATAAAGACAGACCTATGTCAAACAATTATAAATCAAAAGAGTTATTAAAATTTGTATCTAGGCATCATTTGTTGTATGCCGGGGGTGAAATACAAATAAAAGGGCCAAATTATTCGTATATAACCAAACAAACAATGTTAGATTATATCTTATGCAACGAAAGTATGTATAGAAAACTAAGGTACTATGAAATCCTTGATGAAGGGGAGATAAGTAGCACGTCCGATCATTTGCCAGTTGTGGCTGAGTTTGTGATAGACTCAAACCCGCATCGTGTAATGAACTCTTGCGACAAATTACCTGCTTGGCATAAAGTTTCAGATGCGCAGATAAATGAATACAAAAAACTGCTGAATGATCCCGTTGATATGTTGATTGATAAAATGAGGTCTTTTTCTTATGTCGATATTGACGCCATCAATGACGAATTCGTTAACATTTTACACACTGCTGCTGACATTGCAATCCCGAAATGCGGTTTTAATCCACATACAAAACCTTACTGGAACGCAGATGTAAAACGAGCACATGACAACGAAAGATCAAAGCGTAGATGTTGGGTACTAGAAGGTCGGCCTCGAGGCATGCATTTTGACTCTTATCGAATGTACAAAAGGGCCAAGTCCGAGTTTAGACGTGTACAACAAGTGGCTAATGAACAGTATATACAGAGCTGTTATGATGATCTCAATGAAACTGCCGAATGTGATGTGCGTCTGTTTTGGAAACAAATAAAACGTTTTAAAGGTCGTTCGTCTAAAGTTTATCCCGAGATTGTGTATGAAAATAAAGTGTGTAATACTCCTGAGTCTGTAGCAAACTGTTTCGCCGAATATTTCCATGATATATACCAACCAAAGGATGAGAATAATTTTGACAATGACTTTAAATGTTCTATTGAGAGTACATACAATGGAATTATTAAAACATGTGGTGTTGAAGGTGAATACTTACCTGGTGGGTTGATAACTGAAAAAGAAGTTACCGAATTAATAAGACAGTTAAAGTATAGAAAAGCCGCCGGACATGACAGAGTCCAAAACGAACATTTGCGTCACGGAGGTATCTCTGTTGTGAAGTGTGTAACCGCTATATTCAACATCATCGTCAAACAAGGGCGAATACCGCAGAACTGGAAACTAGGCCTCCTTGTTCCTATCTTCAAAGGTGGAACCAAGTGCAAGACTTCACCGGATAACTACAGACCAGTTAGTTTACTGTCCTGTGTTTTGAAATTATTTGAAAGCGTTATTAAAGCTCGGTTAATAAATTTTGTGCTATTTGATAAAAACATTCCGAATCTCCAACAGCAAGGATTTCAAAAGTACCTTAGTTGCTTAACAGCATCATTTAACCTACATGAGACTATTTATCATAACCTTGAATTATTCAGTAAAATATTTGTTGCATTTTTAGATAGTAAAAAAGCTTTTGATACTGTATGGAGAATTGGGTTAATGTATAAATTGTATAATATAGGGGTAACAGGTAAAATGTGGTCAGTTATAAATGACTGTCATATTGGTACCATGAGTTCTGTAGTTGTTAACCAATGTCATTCTGATTTTTTTCCTGTATTACAAGGTGTAAGGCAGGGAGGGGTATTGTCTGGTTTATTATATTTGATATTTATAAACGAAATGTTGGTTGAACTTGAAAAATGTAACCAGAAAACAGGTGTATATCATATAGCCAGTTGCTCTCCTGCTCTCGCTGACGACATTTCATGTATTGGCACAACCCCGTCAGGTTTACAGCGAATGTTAGATACATGTGCTGACTATGCTAATAGATGGCGATTTTGCTTCAATGCGAAGAAATCTTGTGTAATGCAATTCTCCCTAAATCCACGAGAAGTTCGGTTACAATACGATTGGCATATTGCAAACAGTGTTCTCCCGTTAGCAGAGGATTATACTCATTTGGGTATTGAACTAAACTATAAATTTAGATCGGCAGAAAGGACCTCTAACGCATGTAGAAGAGGCAAAAACTCATTTTTCGCGCTTAATGGTGTATGTCTCAAGTCAGCAAATCCATGCGTTCTACTTAAACTGTATAAATCTATTGTGTTACCTACTGTACTGTATGGTTGTGAAATGTGGACTAATTTAAAGTCAAACGATATAGCAACGTTGAATTGTTTTCAGCACTTTATAGTCAAGCGTATTTTAGACTTAAGAACTTCAACTAGGTCGGATATGTGTCAAAGTATACTTGGATTGCATCCCATTACTTCAACTATAGAGATAAAGAAGTTATATTTCTTACAAAAACTTTGTAGCCTTAATGGTAAATTCCTGACGAAAAAACTATTTCTTGTGCGCCTGTACTTTTATTTTATTGACACCGAACGTAAACATTATGGGTTCATTCAAGAAATTATGGATATCTTATATAAATATTATCTTCATGAATATGTGATTATCTTTATGCGAGATGGAATTTTCCCTACAAAACAATCTTGGAAAATCATAGTAAATAATACTGTAGATAAAGTACAAAGTGATGAATGGACTCGTCGAATACAGAGTGACAATAACTTTTCTCGTTTTAGAAATATTCACCTCTCGGTCAAAGTCCCTGATTTCTGGAAATGCGCTAGATCATCAAGAGAAATCATAAACGCATACTTCATAACAAAATTACTAACTGACATCCCTAATAACACGGGAAGCACTTGCGAGCTATGCGACAGACCATTTCTAGATGTGTACGTACATGCGTGTTGTAGTTGTTGTGGTACTCAATCAATCAGAGACGCATGGTGGGATTTCATTATTGAAAGGTTTCCATTGCAATTATTTGTCGAACTGTATTCATACGATGATGAACATTTATACTGCATTCTTTTGGGCAAGCACATAACAACAGTAAATATCGACACTGACAGTTTTCTAAGTTTGTGCCACGTACACGTTGCACTCTGTGTTGCTGAGTATAGCAGAGTAACGAGAAGGATGATACAGTAGCGTGCTAAGTACATGAACTGTCGTTAGTGAGAGCAATTTTCTTAAAACGTTCTTTTGGTAATATGCTATAGTTATTGTAAATATTGTAATATTGTAATATTGTATTGTGTTGCCTGTTTTGTAAACTTTTGTAATTTGATTTGTTAACATATATGTTGTTCATTGAATCTCTTGATAGAGGAAATAAAGAAATGAATGAATGAATGAATGTTTACAAAACAACCGATCGACAAGCATAGTGAGTTTGTCACTGAAGCTATTATTACCCCGTGAATTTACGGTCTTAGTCCTTGGACTTAAGCACAGGTTACATTTAAGTCTGTAGGTCTATATTTGACACAATGACTGCTTTAAACGCAATACCGTATAGCATATATACAAATGTATTAACACAAGTTAACAGCTTGAAACCTAGGGGAAGACTGCACAAGCAACAATTTACAAAACATAAATTAATTCAAAGATAAGGGTGTTAAAACATTATAAAGGGTACTTATAAAATATAAATATAATTGTCCAATGTTATGTAATAATAATAGGATTATTGTCCTCCGGCTAAACTTTATAAAATAGCGATAATTGCTTTTGTAGTTCCGAGTGTTAGATACATGCGGCGTTTTGGATTTGCGCCGATCTGCATTTCATTTGTGCCGATTTTTTCTTTCATTTGCGCCGATTTTTGTTTTCATTTGCGCCGATTTTTTTACAGGTAAATTACAGGTTAATTACAGGTGAATAGATATAAGAAGATGTGGTATGAGTGCAAATGAGACAACTCTCCATCCAAGTCATGTTTTTTGTTATATTTATCATTATAGACCTCTTCCGTCATCCAGTTGTACACTATATTTACATACTTTAAAATCAAGAAGTAAAACCCTTAGATAAAAACACTCTGGTGTATACTAAAATGACTTTTTAAAATCTATTTACAGCATTCAAATCCATAAAAACGGAAGACATTAAAATCATAAATCTGTTCTTGCTGAGTATTTATAGGCAACATATCTTATATGTTCCTTTCATGTGATTTCGTCTCTTCTATATTTGTTGTAATTGTCAATAACGTAATCCATCTTTTCTTTGTCTTGCTAACGTACTTATGTGTGTGGCCGCCGATGGTTAAAAAATCTGACTCCTCGGCTCGTTGCAGTGTGCAATATGTCCATCAATTACAGCAAAGTTCAGAACAATATGAATCAAAATTAACTAAAACCTATGTTTATAAACAGATTTTACCAATACACCTGCACGGTATAGTACATGTACAAGTATTAACTTACCTGTAAATCCAATTAGGAGCAAATAAAAAATCGGCGCAAATGAAAAAATGAAATCGGCGCAAATGAAAGAATGAAAATTTTAAAAATCGGCGCAAATGTCATACGCCCGATACATGTTTTATCTCGCACTTTTGACAGTCATCGGATTAAGTTGTAAAATAGTAAATCTGTAATCCCTTTGGGTATTTATAAATAAAATACATTATATTTAAGAAAACAGGAACATTTAAAACAAGAATATTCAACTTAAAACTAAAATGGGAATATTCAATCTAAGACGAGAGTTCATAGAAATGTTCAATTCAAGACGAGAGCTCATATAAATATTCAATTCAACACGAGAGTTCATATAAAACACTTTGCGAATTATTGTAAAAGTTCCTAAAGTCACTTTTCTTCCGGTTATACTATTCAGGATCTATTGATTTATAGGTTTTATTGAAGAATGTGACATTCAACCACGTATTGTAAATCCACTCACAGTTTCTGCGTCTATAACAGTTAAAAGAAACGTCTCATTTTAGATCTCAGACATGTTAATAAACATTTTTGGAAAACTAGTGTAAAATTTGAAGATATTCTCATATCTATGCAATGCATTACAAACAATTCTTTCTGTTTCCAGTTTGATATTGTGTCAGCATATCACCTTATAAATATTTTTAAGCCCCATACAGAATTTTTGTGTTTCTCTTGGAAGTATAAAAACACTGTAAAATGGTATGAGTTTTTAATTCTTCCTTTTGGGCTATCTTCAATTTGTTATATATTTACCAAGATCACCAGGCCACTTATAAAGAAGTGAAGGGGTGAAGGTAAACACGTTTTAATGTACTTAGATGATGGTTTAGGTATTCATACAAATGAAGATATTTGTAAAACAGCCTCTGAACAAGTTAGACAAGATTTGATTATGAGTGGTGTTGTTCTCAAAAATGAAAAATCTAAGTGGTCACCTTTGAAGAATTTGGTATTTTGGGTTATTCAATTAACACCTACCAGATGACAGAGTTCTAAAGGTTTTAAAAACTATAGAAGGCATTGAATATTACACAATAAAATACCGAAAAGTTCACGCTAGATTGGTTGACTTTTTGGTGGGACAAATAATATCAAACATTATGTCTAAACATTTAAGTATTGATATTTTAGAGAAAACTTAATGGAATAGTCGTTTAATGTTATCAAAAGCAAGTTTGATACAAATTAATTTCTGGAAAGAAAATTTAAGGAGAGTAAATATAAAATCGTTTACTTTCGATTATTCATGTCAGTCCGTAGTTTACAGCGATGCTAGTAATACCAGATATGGTGGTTACATAGTAGAAACGCCTTTTAATATAGCTCATGGTATGTGGTCAGAATGCGAGTCTACTGAAAGTTCTACGTGGAAACAGCTCAATGCTGTCAAGCATATTCTTTTATTTATGGTAGATATTTTAAAAGATGAACGAATCAAATGGTTCAGGGACAACCAGAACGTAGTTAGTATTTTTGCTACAGGTAGTATGAAACCTGAATTACAGGATTTTGCTCTGTGCATTTTTGAAAATTGTTCGACCATAATATATCCATCGATGCAGAATGGGTACCTTGAACTTTTAATGAGAAAGAGGATTTCATTAGTCGTGTTATTAATCACGACGATTGGGATGTCGGGGTTTACGTATTAAGATTACATTTTGGGGACCCCACGAGATAGACTGGTTTGCTAATGATGACAATCACAAGTTAACTGTGATTTAATTTCCGTTATTAGACGGTGAACTCGACTGGTATTAATTCATTCACTGTGAACAGGAATGATGTGAACGGTTGGTGTGAACTGGAATGGTGTGAACGGTTGGTGTGAACTGGAATGGTGTGAACGGTTGGTGTGATCTGTAATGTGGTGAACGGTTGGTGTGAACGGTTGGTGTGAACTGTAATGGTGTGAACGGGAATTATGTGAACGGGAATGGTGTGAACTGGAATAGTGTGAACTGTTATTTTCATGATAGGTTATTAATCAAGTCATTACAGATCTCCTTAGTGTACCTGTTAAAATATGATTATCAGTTCTGATGTTAAAGTATAACAGATCTTTGTTTTGTCTTGCTATTCTTCACATATGAAATATATCTTCACCAGTAAAAAAAATACAACTTAGACAACGCCATGGCAAACACTAGTCTACAAAGTAAAACATAGACAACTCAATTGCAAACACTAGTCGACAAAATAAAACATAGACAAGGCCATGCTAAAATCTTGTCGACAAAATTAAAAATAGACAATGCAATGACACACACTAGTCTGCAATATAAAACATAGACAACGGCATGACAAACAATAGTCGACAAAATAAAACTTAGATTACGCCATGCCATACTCAAGTCGACAAAAACAACATAGACAACGCTATGACACACACTAGTCTACAAAATACAACATAGACAACGCCATGGCAAAGCAGGAATACGTACTCAACTTTTATCGAGTAACCGGAAAGCACAATTTGTTTTGTATCGTCTATCATGGTCATGAGGAGCTTTTTCATATTAAAAGGTAAAACAATATCATATTAGAAAAACAGTATCTGATCCGGAATTGAAATGCACGTATATTTTGTATATCCGTCATTGGCTGCTGAATTTCAATCGGGAAAACAATTTGTACAAGTAGATATGATGCTCAAATATAGGCAATGCTTTCAAACGATTTAATTACTAATATTTGATTTCCAACATGTCCAATACAATACTTATCTTTTAATGAAATCACATTTTGTGACAAATTATATCGTGATGATTAAAATATAAATTATGAAGTACTTGGATGCCAGCTGACTGAATCTGAAGTTTGATTAATGAACCATTTTTTTTATATTATCAGTTTTAAATATCAGAATTTCTTCACAGTAACATTACAAAAATTATAATACCCATTGATTAGAATAACAAAACAATGATATAAAAACATTTAGATATATTCCAACAAAAATATGATTGTGCATACACTTATCCGATTATTACTACCGACAATTAAATAATAACCAACACGTTTCTAAATCTGATATCTAAAAACAACCCGATGTGAGTTATTAACTTTTTTTTTTTTTTTTTTTTTTTTTTTTAATATTAAACGTATTTTTATTAACAATCACCTGTTACATCAACCCTCAGTTGCCCAGGGAAGCAACTAAGGGGGCCCCAATTTTTACAGTCTCATTTGTCGGGGAAAAGCAAATGAGAAAAAAACTCCCACTATAAATTATTAACATCAACCTTTATAAATATTATCTATCCTTGTACAAATGTACATGTACCTGCAATCAATATCGATCTATATATCTATACATCTCACCATATATAATTATTTGAATAAAGTTTGTTTTTTATCTTCATTTATTTCTCACAAAGGGTACCTGTATTTATTAAGCAGAGTTATTAACTTGATTATTCTTAATTATATTTTATATGCAGATTTATTTACATCCTCCAAATTCGTTGTATATCATGGTATATTGACAAAGCGATTTAATGTTTTCCAATCATACTTTGCATGAAAGGTTATTAATCAAGTCAATACAGATTTTTGTAGATTTTCAGTTCTGTAGTTTAAGTTAACAGATCTAACAATTTGTCTTGTTTTGTGATTCTTCACATATAAAACATATCTCCACCAATCTACAAAATACAACATAAACAACTCCATGGTAAACACTAGTCTACAAAATACAACATAAACAATTCGATGGCAAACACTAGTCTACAAAATACAACATAAACAACGCAATGACGAACACCAGTCTACAAAATACAACATAAACAATTCCACGGCAAATGCTAGTCTACAAAATACAACATAAACAACGCAATGACAAACACCAGTCTACAAAATACAACATAAACAATTCCACGGCAAATGCTAGTCTACAAAATACAACATAAACAACTCCATGGCAAACACCAGTCTACAAAATACAACATAAACAATTCCATGGCAAACACTAGTCTACAAAATACAACATAAACAACGCAATGACAATCACCAATCTACAAAATACAACATTAACAATTCCATGGCAAATGCTAGTCTACAAAATACAACATAAACAACGCAATGACAAAGACCAGTCTACAAAATACAACATAAACAATTCCAAGGCAAATGCTAGTCTACAAAATACAACATAAACAACTCCATGTCAAACGCTAGTCTACAAAATACAACATAAACAACTCCATGGCAAAAGCTAGTCTAAAAAAGACAACATAAACAACTCCATGGCAAACACTAGTCTACAAAATACAACATAAACAACTCCATGGCAAACACTAGTCTACAAAATACAACATTAGACAACGCCATGACAATCACTAGTCTACAAAATACAACACAGCCAACGCCATGCCAAATAAAGGTAACAGTAGTATACCGCTGTTCAAAACTCATAAATTCATGGACAAAAAACAAAATCGAGGTAACAAACCAAAACTGAGGGAAACGCATTAAATATAAGAGGAGAACAACGATACAACATTAAAATGTAAAACACACAGAAACGGACTAAGCACCAGACAAAATCCCATGAGTACAACAAATATAACATCAAAACCAAACACATGAATCTGGGATAAACAAGTACCGTGACATGTCCCACAGCAATGCGAATTCACACTCAAAAACAAGAGAAAACAAACGACACAACGGAAACACAACGTTAAAATGTAACACACACAGAAACGAACTATAATATAAAAATGGCCATAGTTATATGTCTCAAAAAAGACCATAGGCAACGAGTCTAAAAAGACCATAGGCAACGAGTCTACAAAATACAACATATACAACTGATGGTCTTTTATATTTTTTGTTTTGTTATGTTATTACCTTTTCAGCAACTGAATTGCAGACTACACCTTATACTGTCGAGGAAATATCCTGTACAACTTCTACAAATGTTAAATTCTGTCATTTCAACTGTGATGAGTGAGACATCAACACCAGCAGGAACAGGTATTAAAAATGATTGCAAAAATATATGCGAAGTGTAATTTATTTCAAGTAATGAACAACAGCTTTGAGAGGGATTCAAGTTTTTTCAGCACTTAGTATGGCAATTGTATGGTATTACAAACTATTGTTCAACTACTCCTTTTTTGTCAATAGATTTATAGACTGATAAATTATCATCATCAAAATCAACAGCATCCTTTTTGTCTGACATTGGATGTCAGACATTTATTAAAAGGAGAGTCATAAGCCATATACTTTATTTCCATATGATGTCGATTTTCTTTCCAATTTTGTACATTAAAATGCTGGCTTTTTCTGTTCATTTAACATGTTTAGCTTTGAATAGAACAATAAACAAAAACAGGAAATGAAAAAAAAACCCCACATATCTCTTGTAAAATTCAAGATGGTAAATTATATGTTTATTGTGTGAAGGCTATCTGTATTTATTATTTCTATCAAAATTATAACAATTATATCAATTAATTTAAAAAAGGTCGGTTCGAAATATTATAACTTGAATAAAAATAGATTATACACTTATCCATGTTTTCATAACAAATAAATCAGGACGAAGTCTAAGATATACTATATTAAAAAGCAATAATGATCCGTCCCCAGGTCCAACTACGAAAACCTTGTTACAAATTTTTGTTTTCTTTACCATGCCTATTTACTTTTAACGTATGATTAATAATTGCTAGTTATTCATTTATTTGTGCTATTAAATGAAGAGTGTCCTAGTTTCCTATTTTCCTAGTTTCCTAGTTTTGTAGTGATTGGGATTGTAACAAATGTTGACAGCTGTATTTTTGATATTTTTACCAATTGTGTATATCTGTTTTGTTCACTAATCGTTGTCAATATAATGGAATTTGATGTGACTGTCATATTTGCGTGAAGTTTAGCCAGCTATAAAACCATTTCAACTGTGATGACTGGGACTTCAAGACAAACCAAAAAAGGTAAACAACAAATTGTCAAACTTAAAAATACGCTGTATAACTTATTTGTACATAATGTCTACCCTTCTTTAAATTTCATTAAAGAAAAATGTGAACATTACGTGTATTAAAAAAAAATATAATATTAAGAACATGAATGATTAATACAAATAAATTTTGTAATAATAATTCATAAATATAAGCATTGGAATACAATTCGATCGTTTGTAAAAACTCGCCCACTAATTTGTATACACTTTATGAGGAGAACGTTTTTGATATGGTTAAAATTAATAAAATAACTGTTTACAAAATTTTGAATTTTTGAAATTCTAAGGCTTTTCTACCTATGGCATAGATTACCTTATATGTATTTGGCAAAACTTTGAGGAATTTTGGTCGGTACTGCTCTTCAACTTCGTACTTTATTTGGCCCTTTTAAACTTTTTGGATTCGAGCGTCACTGATGAGACTTTTTTTAGACGAAACGCGCGTCTGGTGTATATACAAAATTTAGTCCTGGTATCTATGATGATTTTATTTTTGACTGACATTTTTGTTATTATAAAAAATACAAAATGAATGAGTAACTTATCTTTTTAGCTTATTTTTTTTTGTGCAAAAGAAAAAAAAAACAAAAACAAAAAAACAGGCGTACTATGCATGATATTATTGTTACTCAAATAATAATTATAATATTCAATTTGATACTAATATGTAAGAAAAACATGATAACAATATTTATAACACTTAAAATCTTATAAAATTACCCCAAAAAAATGTATTTACAGTGTAACCTGTCTTATCCGACACACTGGGGGACCAGAAATAAATGTCAGAACACTTAGGTATTTTCTGTAAGGATAGTCATATTTCAGGTTACACTGTACTTTTAAAAAATCTAATCGGATAGCTGTACCAACGATCCAAAGTCTTACCTCAATTTGAAGATACTTGACATAATTATTAATTATCATCTAATTTAAATAATTCCTATCGAATTATTCACATGCTCAAAAACTATAAAACCAGGTCCAATCAACCATTTTCTACATTTGAAAACGCCTGTACTAAGTCAGGAATATGGCAGTTGTTGTCCATTCGTATGATGTGTTTTGTCATTTGATTTTGCAATTGATTAGGAACTTTCCGTGTTGAATTGTCCCAAAAGTTCAGAATTTTTGTGATTTTACTTTTTTTAAATATTTTCCAGCTGAGCGACTGACAAATGCTGATGTCGAATCATGCTAGCATGACATGTAATAGCTGGGGAATTAGGGATGCGGGAGACGTATTTTACTGTAACTATCAGGCCACATCAAGCGAGAACATCACAATAGCGTGCCAACCTAACACAAGAGGGAGGTTTGTCAGGATTAAACGTAAAGCTATGGATTCCCTAACAATTTGTGAAGTAGATATTTACCGCGACCCAGTTAATAGCGTCAATGAATCAGGTTATCAGAAAAAAGTAATTATTTTGGTAAACTAGTGTATATTTAATCATGCATTATCAGGAAGTTATATTTAAAAAAGTACAGAAGGAAGTTAAATATATTGATTTCGACTCAGATGACATGCACCAGAGTGGAGGAGGATTATATGCGCTTAATATACATTCGCGTACAAGTGTGCAGTACCCTTTGATTTGCAGTTCAACAGTTAATCCAAGGACAATTTAAAAAATTTAAAAACCCGTAGTTCATTGTTCTGAACTTGCATAAAATATTAACAATTAGACGTTAAGCCAATTATCAACCTAGTGCATTAAGATATTAGTACTGTCACATGTTTATGTCTTTTAAAGTAAAATAAACTCGCCAGTGTCCTTTTTCCTCGCCACCCGTACCTCGACAAAACTTAAATGTTAACGATAACATATAAACCTAAATTATATATCAGTGAACTAAAGTCTCCATGACTATACAACCGGATGATATGTTTCCTAATATTAAGAATGGCGTATTGTCTCCATACTGTCTCAAAATAGTTCTGACAATTGATAAACACTTCTATTTAAGGTCTCTCAAACACTGCCCATGCATGTGGCCATATCGGGTACGGATACGGAGGTCCTGTCATATGAACATCTGTAGCGACCAGTAAAGTTCATTGTACAATGATGTGCTTCAAAAATACAGCTTGTGTTGCTGCAGAGTATGACACGAAGGCAAATGTGTGTACACTAAGAGGTAAAGGTACGAATGGAACTGAGTCATCTTCTTTACCATACAACGACACACATTGATTGTTTAGAACATCGAATGGTCATCATTGCTGTTTTCTTTTTTAAGCAATGTACACTTTTAAACTTTATTTTGTATTTTATATGTATATATAGGTAATTGTTTTGTAAAATTATGAATATTTATACATGGTAGGTAAAGTGTGCGGCAAAGTTCGAGGTTTTGTTTAGTGAATCGTATTTTTTTTATGACCGGTGCTTGTAATATAACACTATTCAAATTGACCTCCATGATTTCCTACTGATTTCTATGGTGGCCGGATGCGGCCATTTCCCCTTTTCGTGTTTTCTCGTTTTCTCCTCTCACTTTTCCAACGCGAAATCGGGAAATCACGAAATCGAGAAAGCGAAATCGAGGAATTGAGAAAGCGAAATCGAGGAATTGAGAAATCGGGAAATTTGGAAATCGGGAAATCGAGATATCGAGAAAGCATAAACGCGAAATCGAAAATTTCTTGCGCGTTTTTGCGTTTTCGCTTTTGTGTTTTTGCGTTTTTGCTTTCTCGATTTCCCTATTTTTCGATTATCCTATTTTCCCCATTTCTCAATTTCTCGATTTCGCGTTTGCAAAGTGAAAGGAGAAAAAAAAAAAAGAAAACGTGGAAAGGCGAAATGACTTGGAACAGATATTCTCAAATGTAGAAGATTTCAGTAAGTTAGCATAACTTAACGATGCTAGTACCCGATAATGTGCATTATATTGTCAAAAACAGCCCATATTTATGTAGCAGAACTATTCCACTTTTCATTAAATAGCTAAAAGTTCACATTATAACAACTTTGTAAATCTGATATAGTTTGGGGCCAAAAAGGGGTCTTACTGAACCTATTCCTTTATATTAAAAAAAATAAGTTGAATATGTGTAATATAATTGAATGACTAATGTTTACTATAAAATGAATATACGTAAACGTACTTGTGAAGTATAATCTTTTATACTGACCATATCTTTGATTTTATGTCCACTCGTACACTAATGTACTGATGTTTATTAGTATTTAGACCTTAAAAATACGTGACCTCTTGTTAAAACTTGTTAAACCGTGATTGTTAAAAAAAACCTTCCATTTAATGTTGCATGTTGTAAATACAGCTGTGTTTTATCACATAGTGACGTAATGTGATTGTAACCAGTATAATAAATATGGTACTGTTGAAAAATGAAATCCGAGGAGGATCGTTAATTGTTAACGCTTATTATATAAGTTGTTGGCATAGACTTTTTAATAACGTGCCTTACAGAAATGCAATCTTGAAGGTAAATAGTAATTGACCATTTTCAAAGAAAAATTTGGTACAACAAATAATTTAACAACTGTTAAGGGAGATTTCGATTTACTGTAAGATGTATCATTATTTATAGTATACATTGTAATCATATTTGTAACTTGTAATAAGATGTAAACATTCGAAAGTAATGTTCTGTTTTGATATAATTTAAAACGTATCTATTTCTTAACCTGTCTAACTTTTCGATTATTATCACGGTATCATTTTCTTTGACCGATAATCAAAACGCAGACGATAAAATAATCATTTAAATGTTTGATGAATTTTTCCAGGCTACTTTTTATTTGCTAGAATGAGCATACATTATGCGTTTCGACGAAAAATCAGAAACTCGTTGATGTTGACAAAAATATAAATTAATAATTTCATATGAATTTCTGGATCTTATTCGCCGAATCAACGAAATAGAATGTTTAATGAAAGTGTAAATACTATTTTATTGTTTTTCTTTCTTTTTCTTTCTTTCTTTGAGTTTTTATGGCCTATGCATCTTACATCAGATCGACAGCAGCCCAAAACATAAACTGTCCGTTAATGACACGCTAGGACGTAATCAATTTCAATAGTACACCTGTCTGAATTGTTCTAAAATATTAGATCATCTAAATAGTCAAGTTATTATCAGTTTTAAATATTAGAATTTCTTCACAGAAATTAAAAAGAAAATACCCATTGATTAGATTGACAAACCAATGATATAAAAACATTTTAAAATATTTCAACAAAATAAAATTGAGAATGGAAAAAAGTATGATAGTGCATAAACATATCTGGTTATTATTACCGACCATTAAAAAATAACCAACACGTTTCTAAATTCAATATCTAAAAACAACCTGATGTTAAATCGATTATTTCTAATTATGTTTTGCATGCAGATTTTTAAGCCTACACATTCGTTGTAATTCATGGTATATTGATAATGCGTTTTAATATTTTCCAATATTACGTTGCATGATAGGTTATTAATCAAGTCATTAAAGATCTCCATAGTTTACCTGTTCAAATATGATTATCAGTTATGTAGTTGAAGTATAACAGATCTAACAATTTTTGTTGTTATTTGAAATATATCTTCACCAGTCTACAAAATAAAACACAACGCCATGAAAAACACAAGTCTATATAATAAAACATAGACAACGCCATGGCAAACACTAGTCAACAAAATACAACATAGACAACGCCATGGCAAACACTAGTCGACAAAATATAACATAGACAACGCCATGACAAACACAAGTCTACATAATAAAACATAGACAACGCCATGGCAAACACTAGTCAACAAAATATAACATAGACAACTTCATGGCAAACACTAGTCGACAAAATATAACATTGACAACGCCATGACAAACACAAGTCTACATAATAAAACATAGACAACTACATGGCAAATACTAGTCGACAAAATATAACATAGACAACGCCATGACAAACACAAGTCTACATTTTAAAACATAGACAACGCCATGGCAAACACTAGTCAACAAAATATAACATAGACAACTTCATGGCAAACACTAGTCGACAAAATATAACATTGACAACGCCATGACAAACACAAGTCTACATAATAAAACATAGACAACTACATGGCAAATACTAGTCGACAAAATAAAACATAGACAACGCCATGGCAAACACTAGTCTACAAAATAAAACATAGGCAACGCCATGGCAAACACTTTTCTACAAAATACAACATAAACAACGCCATGGTAAACACTTGTCTACAAAATAAAACATAGACAACTCAATGACAAACACTAGTCGACAAAATAAAACATAGACAACTCCATGGCAAACACTAGTCTACAAAATACAACATAGACAACTTCATGACAAACATAAGTCGACAAAATAAAACAACGACAACTCCAAGGCAAACAGTAGTATACAAAATAAAATATTGACAATGCCATGGCAAACACTAGTCGACAAAATACAACAAAGACAACTCCATGGCAAACGCCAAGTCCACAAAATACAACAAAGACAACTCCATGGCAAACACTAGTCGACAAAATAAAACATAGACAACGCCATGGCCAACACTGGTCTACAAAATACAAAATAGACTACGCCATGACAAACACTAGTCTACAAAATAAAACAAAGACAACTCCATGGCAAACACAAGTCGACAAAATCAAACATAGACAACACCATGGCCAACACAAGTCGACAAAATAAAACATAGACAACTCCATGGCAAACACTAGTCTACAAAATAAAACATAAACAACGCCATGGCAAACACTGGTCTATAAAATACAAAATAGACAACGCCGTGACAAACAGTCTACAAAATAAAACATAAACGACGCCATGGCAAACACTAGTCTACAAAATAAAAGATAGACAACTCCATGGTAAACACTAGCCTACAAAATAAAAGATAAAGAACGCTATGACAAACACTAGTCTACAAAAAAAAACCCATAGACAACTCTATTGCAAACACTGGTCGACAAAATGAAACATAGACAATACCATGACAAATACATGTCTACTAAAAAAACATAGACAACTCCATTGCAAACACTTGTCGACAAAATAAAACATAGACAACGCCATGGCAAACACTAGTCTGCAAAATAAAACATAGACAACTCCATGGCAAACACTAGTCTACAAAATACAACATAGACAACTCCATGGCAAACACTGGTCTATAAAATTCAAAATAGACAACGCCATGACAAACACAAGTTGACAAAATAAAACATAAACTACGCGATGCCATATTCCCGTCGACAAAAACAACATAGACAACACCATGACATACACTAGTCTGCAAAATACAACATAGAATACGCCATGGCAAACACTAGTCGACAAAATAAAACATAAACAACGCCATGGCAAAGCAGGAATTCGTTTAATGAAAGTGCAAATACTATTTTATTATTTTTCTTTTTCTTTCTTTCTTTGAGTTTTTAATGCCAATGTATCTTACATTAGATCGACAGTAGCCCAATACAGAAACTGTCCGTTAATGACACGCTAGGACTTATTCAATTTCAACAGTACACCTATCTGAATTGTTCTAAAATATTAGATCATCTAAATAGTCAAGTTAGTCATATCTTTAGTTTTTATTTTTCCACTTTTTTAATTTACGCGATTAATAAGTTTAATCATGTCAAATAAAAAGGAATACAAGAAACATAAAATAATATAATTGGCCACTGACACTATTTCTACAAATTTATTTTCATATCGCTCACGGTATGATATACAGAGCCGTTGTATGACATCAATAGCATACAACAAAACACAAAACATACAACAAAACACACGACAAAAAACAATACACAAGACATACAACAAAACACAAATTGACACCACGAACTTGACATTACGATATCAGCCGAGTGATGAACTGAATAAGGATCAACAGTAACATAGATGCACTAAAGGAATTTATTGTTTTATTTGTATGTGTTAAAAGACAAATGTTGGTCAATACGTATTTGGTCATGACCATATGCGTATATGGTCATATGTTCTGATCCGACCATACTCGTAAGGTCTTGGTAATTGACCTGATCAATGTTGAAAAGTGTCCCATTTATTAAAAGTTTGATAAAATAAAATGTTGACTATTGAAAACTATAGTAATGACTGCTACAATTAATGTTTAACAACGTAAATTAAAAAAAAAACGGTTTCAAAGGAGTACTTAAATCAGAAAATTCTTTATCAAATAACAGCCTACATTGTTCAAACGCATAAAAACCAATCAAAACAACTGTCATATTCCTGACTTGGTACATACATTTCCTTATATGAAAAATTATAACCTCAAAGTTTATTTAGGATAAATACATTGTTTTGTTGTACCTCAGTAATATTCTATGGGAACAGATAAACAGAAGAGAGATGTACCTCAAATTTCAACTGCAAAGCTGACAAATAAAAACTGTCACATGTCAATATTTGATACCACTCTCTATTCCATTATTTATTTTTCTTCTGGATTAATTTTGAAAACAAAATGCATCTTAACGAAGTCTGAATGTTTGTTTAATCCTTTATTTTCTATATGAAAAATTACCTGTACCGTATCAGGAATAGGACATTCGTTTGATGTTTTTGAACTTTTGATTTTATCATTTTGTCATTTGATTTCGGACTTTCTGTTTTAAATTTTCCTCGGAGTTCGGTATTATTGTTGTTATTTTCAGTTCAATGAAAACAAATGTAATGTGAAGTGATACGTGTGCACATGTATGTTTAGATATTGGCATGGAGAAATAATTGACATATAATCACAAAAGTACTAAAAATGCCTGAACCGTGTCAGGAATATGACAGTTGTTATCCATTCGTTTGATGTTTTTGAGCTTCTGATTTTTTATTTGATTTCGGCACTTTCGAGTACATATTTAGACCATTTCAGACTTTCTGGTTGTAGCGATAGCTTGTTACTCTTACCATACAACACATATTACCATTCATGTTGATTTGCATTTCACTATTTTTTGGTCGGCATTGAGCGAGTGATGTGGCATATTTAGATGCAGGTCTGTACAATATTGATAAAAAATGAATTCAGGAAATAAACCATGAATAGTTAATCGTATCTCTTAAATAAAAGCGCATACATAACTTCAGCTAAATATATACACTAGTATAATGACATAAACAGTCTTAGGTCTTAGTTCAATGATATGTAAAACAGTGTTTACGGGAGATTATAAATTGGTTAATTTTAAAGATTGCTGTTAGTCTTTAGTTTTCTTTATGTGTCTTTTGTTCTATTCTTTTTCTGTTTATCGTTCTATTTTTTAGCAATGGCGTTGTCAGTTTATTTTCGATCTATGAGTTTGAATGTGTTTCTGGTATCTTTATTCCCTCTGCCATTAAATGTGCACTTCATACTGATGGCGATGTTCGTATAAAAGATTCAAAAGATCATGATATATTTACTTTATATAGACAACACATTTTATGCATATTTCACACATATAAAAAATAAAGCTTTTACTTTTGAGGTGGGGTAATGTATAACACAAATATTAAGTATCTAAAAAATGTTTTGCATTACGGATGTTCGCTACTCACTTTCAACAAACCAAGCTTTTTGAAACAATTTTATAAATTGATAGTATATGAGTATAGGAACGAAAATCAAAACCAAAACAAATCTATGGTTACTGAGCTTGCTTAAAGAGGGCAAAAGACACCAGAAGGACAGTAAAACTGTATCGAGAATAAACTGACAACGCCATGGCTTAAAATGAAAAAGACAAGTAAAAGTACACATGACAAAACCGAGGAAAACTGAAGACTAAGCAACGTGATAACAGATAGACTGGTCGAACGAACGCTAGGTCTTTCTATGTATGGTACGCGTCACGCAGGGATAATATCAGAGTATTACATGGCATTTTTCATATCGCATGTATTATCAGCCCTAGGTTCAATATCAACCCAAGAGCCGCATGGCTCGAGGGCTGCTATTTACGGAGGGCTGATAATACATGAGATTTGAAAAATGACATGTTATGATCCTTTTATCATATGCTTCAACAATGGAGAAAAATAACAAAATATATTGATCCTTTTACGTGGTTCCGAAATAGAAGTTTAAAGATCGAAAAGTTCACGGACGTCGGACCCCAGATTTAGTACATTCAATATAAAATCTTTCTATCATATGCCTCAACAGAGAAACAATTATTTTGATATGGACGAATCGACAAACAAAAATTATTCAACAATATACATAATGAAAACTGTTTGGAAAAGTCAACTTATTTAAAGCGTAACTTTCTAAATTATGTTTGAAACTTCTAAAACATGCATTTATTTAATATTTTTTAAAATTTAAATTTTTTTGTTTTTATTAATTTACACAATATACTTTCCAGTATCCAAATAATTGTTTTATACACTACTTTGTAATGTTTTTTTTTACTGAAAACGTAGCATTGAGTTGAATTTTCCGGAATTTGCCAAGTACCACCGGAATGCAATGCGATAACGTTACGGAAAGGTATGTGATAACAATCGAAGCATGTGATAAACATTTCATATCAACCCGCTAAGCACCAATTCGAAAAAATATTGAGTTTACGTTAATTTGATGTTATTATCATACAGTAAAGATCATATGTAATTTAGTCTAAGTATATGATAATATCAGATTATTACATGGCATTTTTCAAATCGCATGTATTATCAGTCCTAAGTTCAATATTAGCCTAAGAGCCGCATGGCTCGAGGGCTGATATTGACCGAGGGCTGATATTGACCGAGGGCTGATAAAACATGCGATATGAAAAATGACATGTTATGATCTTTTTATCATATGCCTCAACAATTGAGAAAAATAACAGTTTCATATATTGATCCTTTTACATGGTTCCCAAATAGAAGTTCAAAGAGTGCAAAGTTCACGCACGTCGGACCCCAAATTTAGTACATTCGATATGAAATCTTTCTATCATATGCCTCAACAGAAAAGAAAAACATTTTAATAAGGACGGAACGACACAAAAATAATTCATTAATATGCGTAATTAACACTGTTTGGAAAATTCATCTTTTTAGTCAAAGTTACTTTCTAAATTATGTTTGAAACTTTTGAAGAAATGCATTTATTTAATTATTTGATTGTTGTTGTTTTTTTAATTATTTTACAAAATACACTTTCCAGTATCAAAATAATTGTTTTGTATACTATTTTGTAATGTTTTCAGTGCAAACGTAGCATTGAGGTTCATTTTCCAGAATTTGCCGAGTTTCACCGGAATGCCATGCGATAACGTTACGGAAAGGCATGTGATGAACTTTTCATATCAGCCCGCTAAGCACCAATTCGAAAAATATGGAATTTACGTTAATTTAATGCTATTATCATACAGTAAAAATCATATGTTATTTAGTCTAAGTATATGATAATAATAACTATCTAGCAAAACAGTATGTAACATATGGAAGATAATATTTTTGTGAGTTTTCTTTTTGTAAAAATATGTTAGGTACAGTAATAATAAAAAAACTTATTTAAAGAAGACCAATTGAAGAATAAAACTTGAATTTAAAACGAATATATATTGATTTTATACAATGTTACAATGACGGTATACAAATATCGTTTGGTGATCAATCAATCCTTTTTAGAAACACAATAATATAAATTCAATGTGTTTATAGAGGCATACATTTAAGTTACCTGTGTTAGATATTCATCTATTTAAGTTTAAATATATCTCTTTTCAACATTGTCAAAAATGATCTAAAACTTTAAATAATTAAAATACCAAATCCAAAGGCTATTGTGTTCATGTTTATTGCCTTTTATATTTGTTGTCAGTAAAAAAAAGTGTAACACACGACGACTGCGTTGAACAAGATAAACGTGGACTAACCCAGTCAGCAAATAGTGTATACACACAGAAGAAGTCAGAAAGATCAAAAAGGTATAGTATTCAATTTCATTTAAACATCAATATACATGATGACAAAATTATCATATATGATTAAGGATGTCGATATATTTTTTTTTTACATCAACTCAGAATCGCTACTTTGATAAAATCTAAGTAACTGCCATCGGTTGGCTTAATTTGGTAGCCATTACGTTGTTTATCCTCTATATAAGTGATTGCTATTTATCTATATCAAGCTAGATATGCTATGCTTTATTTCCTTTCCAACCATGAGCTCGAATCCATGCATTTCCCCTATGACATTATTACAATGCATAGCCCCTCTTTTATTTCAGTTAAAAATCATCTTTCCTTTAGGGAGGTGTCATTTTCTCGTTGGTAATGAAATATGAAAACTAATCATATTAGCGAATACTGATGTTATGTTCGGGCCTCTAGCTGACTATAAGTAAGGTTTTTCAATTGTTATAGGCTTTACGTTGACCGATAATTCCATCTATTTAAACTTTTTTTTTAAAAACATTTTTGTCTCATTAGCAATCATGTTATATTACATTATTTTCATAATGAAAGTTTCCTCAACTGTTTAAAACTGTTTAATCGACAAAGACATTCCAAGTCATAAGTCGAAAACTAATGCATTACCAATGATATATCGCATGACCCTGAGCAGCTGATTTTTTTCTGTAATAATATGTTACCCATATATTTATTTAGCGGTAGAAGATGTTGAAGATTGATTTTATAGAAACATCTAGCAAAATGTTTACAGACGATGAAAATGATAGCCTATGGTTATATGACGTTCTTGATATTATTGGAGTAAACGAAGAATTCAGAAAGACCTCTCAGCGAATATATGTTTTGAGTGAAATTCTTGAGACGTTTCAATGCCCAAACAGCACGTATTACGTTGGAAGTCGATCTGAAGGCATTTTTACATCAGGTAACTACTTATGCTATTGTAAGAGAAGGATACAGTTTCTTCATTTATTATATTTGTACTCAATGACAAAACAACATTAATTTATTCTAATAAAAAGACCAATAACATATCATCAAATATATACCTGTTAAACTCTTTTTATTTAATTTTTTCTTCATTTTAACCTCAATCAGGACCTCTAATTAGCAAAGCTACAGATGCTTTATCCATGAGGACACACTAATATATCACAGACATTTTAAGATGGTCCAAACGAAACTCACATTTCTTGTATTTAGTTAAGTTGTTCCTTTCAACAGTCACTAATAATATGATGACCATAACGTTTTTGGTACTTTGTTATATAAAAAAGACACTTCATAAAGACGTTACAAAACAAATATTAATATTTAAACAATCCTGGTACTCAAAAGAAAGCAAGTGACAGTTGTCAATATAACTCCATTCTCACTGACACAGATTTTTATATTGACCAATGTCCGTTTTAAGTTATCAAATTATATTTCTACATTGTAATATTTGGTTAAGGGTCTTTTGTTTAGAATTTACCTCGGAGTTTTGTATGTATTGTATTTTACTTTATTCATACCAAAGAGTACTATGAATGGAAAAAAAATCTCTTATCATTACTTGTCCCATCATTTATTGTGATATCCTGTTAGCTCGCCAGAAACAAAAGAGACTTATTCTGCGTTGCTAACAGTATTGACAAAACATCAGGCTATTTTGTATACTAGTCACCTAAAGAAAATGATGAAAGTAAATCATCACAGAAAATATGCATCTGTTGAGTATCTAGACTTTAAGTGTGTAAAACACCTTTGATAGTATAACCATTATTGCAAAGTTAATAAATTAAGATATATTGTAATGCTTGCAATCAGCGAGGTAAAGGCGGGCAAAAGTATATATGTATTAATACAATATAGTTAAATTTATAGATTATCGAAGTGACCTCGATGCGATTGAATGTGTCGAAATGTTCCCAATCATCGAAGACATTGATGAAGCTAGTCAGCACAAGTTTTCGTTGTTAATTGTCAGAGAAGTAGAAACATATGCTGGATACGTCAAACTGCAACTTGTAATGGAAGGGGTACCTTGCATATCTATACACTGGCCTTTCTTACACAACAAAGTTAGAAAAGGTGTTTTCAAAAATGATAAATATGGACGTATAGTTTTATTTGATATACCGATAGAAAACCTGCATAAATTGTTTTATAGGTTAAAGAACAAGCCTGCTCTGAAAAGTGAAATCTTACTTTTTGAAAACGTGATTTGTTATCGATGCTCAACATGGCCTTCAGCAGCACAGGAATGGCTCTCCCGGCATAGAATACATGGATATCCTTCAGAACATACGATTCAAGATATTAAATCATTTGGATTCTTTGTTGTAAAAAAAGGCCACCCTTTTTCATCTGAAGTTGATTTAGAATGGAGAATATCTTTGTCACTTCAAGAACGCAAATTAATGTTCAATCTTTCAGATGTTCAACATTAATGTTATTTTATTCTGAAAATGTTTAATCGACGCATTATAAAATTAGACTGCATTACATCATACCATTGGAAAACATGCTTATTTTATGTTATGGAAGAGAATAATCATAATGTTTGGGAAAAAAGATGTCTTTGTCATAGTGTCAAACTGTGCATAAAGCAAATGTTAAAATGGGTAAAACACGGGTTTTGTCCTAACTACTTTATTCCCATGGACAACTTGTTTGATGGAAAATTAAACGAGAGTTTGAGATTGATATCAGAACTTAAGATACAGGAACTATTAGAGGTCGGATTTGATTGTCTGCGATTCGTGACATCAGATAATATATGTGACTATGTGAAATCACGTAAAGCTGAAGAATTGCCAAATTGGCTAACGACTCAAAGTAAGAAGGTCTACAAAGAATCTGTAACTAAGATAGACATGTTTCTTATCGACTGCTCGAATGATCTCTTTAACCGTAGAATACTTGAATATTATTATTGTCAGGCCAATGAAAACATGGCTGTTTTCATTGAGTTTTTGTGGTCAACGCTGGATCGCATTAAGCAAATAGGTACTATTACTGAACACACGGAAGAAGAAACAAATAGTTCTCTAGCTCTACTGACACCATATATATATGCGTGTTTGGCAAGTAATATATCGGCAATGGCTATCCGTCATCATAATTTGCCTGTTCGATATTTCCTACTATTTGGATCTTTTATCTATTTTGTCAAAGGAGATGTACCTGGACGTCTGAAACTTATATCCGTGCTGTACGCACTTGGGTTGTATACTGACTGTGAATGGTTTATCGACCAGGAAGACGAGCAATACATGAAGTATAATCCATCAGTGTGTACATGCAGATATACGAAAATTGATGATTCAACGCAAGTTCAGAGTTTTGTTCCATCAAAGTCGAAGGTGTGTACATGTATTTCGTTTTTGCCATCTGAACTTCCAATCATACCGGATGCCATGAAGTATGAAATGTTCAGATATGTTGGTGTTTGTTTGCAGGAAATAGAACGACCTAACATATCTTGCCGCTGGCTTTATACGGCTGTTGTTGACTACAATGTTTACTTTTTCTTGCTTAAATATTTAACAAAAAGGAATCTTCGGAAGACCACAGAGTCTGAAGAGGCTCAATACAGTATCCTGAAATTACTGAACGAACAAAATGTCAGACACGTCGATGTAGCTTGTAACTTATTGGCTTGGATATTTATCACTGAGATGAAAACACCCATGGCTCTTCTTAATTTACAATTATCATTTGAAATGCTAAATTCTTCGCAGTTATGTTTTACGGATCTAACAGATGAAACGCAACGAAAACTTTATCAATTCAATACAGCAAAATTGCATGTGTTGGTTCTTTTGTACAACACTTGGTTTTCAAAACAGTCGTCCAGTTTTTATTTCTGCTTTCATTGTATTTTTATTAGTCCAGTAAAACTACAGAAATGTAGCAGATGTAAAATAACCACATATTGTTCTAAACAATGTCAACGTCAAAACTGGAAAATTCATAAAGCAGTTTGTAAAATTGTAAGAAAATATCAGAAAACATATCATAAGAACAATTTTCTATCAATACGATATTTCCATCAATTTTTAAAATGTGTATTTCAACATAATACTGTTTGTTCGATGACAATTTTATGGCCAACATAGATACAAGTATCTTGTCTTAGGGAGGGATAAATCATACTTTGTAAAGAATCACTCTGATTCAAACAAAAAATTCTCTGAAACCGATATTATCAAGATGCTTGATTTCTTGATTGACAACATATTTGTAACGTTTGGAGGACGTGTTTTTCAACAGACTGTCGGCATCCCAATGGGAACAAACTGTGCCCCTCTACTTGCCGACTTGTTTCATTATTATTATGAGGCTGACTTCATGCAGGAACTTCTTAGCAATATCCTTATAACTCTACTTTCCGCTATAGATGACGTTCTTTCACTAAACAATTCAAAATTTGGTGACTATGTGGAACGCATCTATCCCATCGAATTGGAGATAAAGGATACTACAGATACAGTTAAGTCGGCTTCATATCTTGACTTACATCTAGAAATTGACAATGAGGGTCGGTTGAAAACAAAACTTTACGACAAAAGATGATTTCGTCTTTCCAATTGTGAACTTTTCATTTCTAAGTAGCAACATTCCAGCAGCACCTGCATACGGGGTATATATCTCCCAATTGATACGATATTCCCGTGCTTGCATTTCCTATCATGATTTTCTTGATAGAGGGTTACTGCTCACAAGGACGCCTATTAAACCAAGAGTTCCAAATGGTGAAGTTGAAATCATCCCTTCGTAAATTTTACGGGCGCCATCACGAGTTGGTTGACCGTTATGGAATAACCGTTTCACAAATGATATCGGATATGTTCCTTACGTCGTAACTACAATCCACTTCCCTTTCATGAATGTGACCTACCGAATTAGACTTTTTACCGGATTTGTAATCACATAAGCAACACGACGGGTGTCACATGTGGAGCAGGATATATACCAACACAAAATAGATTAAAGATCTATATGCACCGTTTCTGTGTCCTTTTACTTTATTTAAGCAAATGTCTAAGTTATAGTTATCGAACATTCAAATTGGTATATGCCATTCAACCTGTCTACTTTTTTTTATAATTATTTTATTTTTGATGATGAAACATGTGAAATTATATATTACAGTATTCGATACACATTTAAAAAAATAAAGTTATACTTGATAAATCAATTAAGTCATATGGATATAATAAGATATATATATAAATATTACAAAAAGATTTTGTTAATTAATCAAATAAATTAAATAAAAGCAGCATTTCTGATCCATTTTTACTTTTTGTACAGGGGTTAAGAAACATACAGAGTATTTTTCTATATTTATCCAATATTTTAAATATTCTACCCCACCATATTGTGTGGGGGATATGTTCTTACATCTACATTTGTATATAAAATATTTGAATAACAACAAAATATTGTTAACTGTTTTAATATTAACAAAATCCTCAGACACACCTAACATGACTTCTTTTGCACTGAAAGACAGGAGAATGCCATAATTTTTAATCCAATCTATAACGGATAGCCAGAAGTTTTGTGATACATTACATTCCCAAAAAATGTGAAAAATATTTTCTTTAATTTCTGAACAAAAAGTACAAAGTTCAGTTTCTTTTAATTTACATTTCAATAAAAATGAATTACATGGTAGAATCCTATGAACAATCTTAAATTGAAAGTTTTGCAAAAAAGAGTTTCTGGTTATAATGAAGGGCATGGAATAAATAGCATTCCAATCCTCAATCTGCATATTTAAATCTCTTTCCCATTTTTCACGGGAAGATAAAGATAACACTGTATTATCCTCCAAAAATAATGTATTGAAAAATTTACAAGATTTTGGTTCATTTTTAACTTTATCTATTAATTTATTTTCAATAATTTCCAGTTTTGAACTACCTTCTATTATCATGATTATACTTTTCCATCTCTTTAGAATGCACTTAAAATACTATAAAATTCTACAAAATTAGTATTGATATCATACTTTTTTTAAATTCATCATATGAGAATAATGTATTATCATCTGACATCAGATCATTAATAAAGAATATACTATTTTCAACATATTTGAACCTCAAAATCATCTTGCCATCCATTTTGATATTCGGATTCAGCCATATGGACTGGGTCAAAATTTCAGTATTGTTTTCAGCTTGAAGCTTATTTTTTAACTTGGAAAATTTACCAGGACATCATGCCAGAATGGATTAACTTTTTCTGCTAAATAAAGTAAACCTTCTTGACTTAAATGTAAAATCTTGTCCCCCCCCAAATTTTTGTATATAACTAAGTAGCAAGACTGTCCAAGGAGAGTAATTTGGGGGATCTAATAACTTATACAGCCAAGACATTTTTACACTAATAGCAAAAATAATAAATATTAGGCATCTTAAGACCACCATCACAGTGTTCGGACATTATCACTGCCCTTTTCACTTTATCAGGTTTTCCTTTCCATAAGAAGTAAAAAAATATATTCTGAATCTCCCTCAAAACCCCTTCTGGGGGTTAGGAAGGACAGTCAGAACTTGAACCAAAATTGGAAGGGCTAAAGTCTTAATAACTACAACCCTCCCAATATATGTTAGTTCTCTATAAGCCCAAGTGTTGAGTAATGACTTGATACTGTTTATCTTTGCTGTAAAATTACATAGAGTTTTATCCATTTCAGCAAGCTCAAACCATATACCTAGTAGTTTAAACCTTCCAAAATGGTTCCATACAAGATTTTTTTCTGGCAAAAGTTTTTCCATACTACCCTTTTTTGACCCAATCCATACGGTTTCGGTTTTTTCAACATTACACCTAAGTCCAGCACATTTTGAAAATTTATCAAACAAGTATAAGCACTGATTTAGGGATTTGTGGTCACCACCCAGGACAACGGAAGAATCATCAGCGTATTGACTCAACAAAAATTCAGAGTCATTAATTGTTACACCCGCAATGTCAGGGTCATTTTTAATAGCTGCACTTAGTAATTCTAGCACTAAAATAAATAGGTAAAGAGACAGAGGATCCCCTTGACGGACCCCCCTTTTTAAAGAAAAAATTCTGAAATATAACCATTATTTAACACTGCACTAGAAGCATCACAGTAGCAAGCCTTAATTCAATTTATAAATGTATGGTCAAAGCCATAAAACTGCAAAGCCTCATGTATAAAAGACCATTCGACTGTGTCGAAAGCTTTTTCGAAATCGACTAAAAGTAAAAGTCCAGGAATGTCGTCTTCTTCCATCTTTTCCATCAAAACATAAATAAATCTAGTGCATTCGTCAATATACCTACCTTTAAGAAAACCTTTTCGTGTTTGACTAATTATGTTTACCAAGACCTTTTTAAATCTATTTGCTAGACTGCCTGTAGCTATCTTATAGTCTACACACAGCAGTGTGATAGGTCGCCAGTTCTTAATATAAAACTTTGACTTACCCTCCTTTGGTATACAGATAATGAGTCCCTGTCTTTGAGTGATAGAGAACTTTCCATACTCTAAAGTTTTATTTAAACATCTTACTAGTGGTAATTTAATATCATTTTAATTTTTTTTATAAAACTCCACAGTGAATCCATCTATACCAGGTGATTTAGAGTTCTTCATATGTTTAAGAGAAGACAGACATTCCTGTACTGATAAAGGTCCTTCACATGATTCCACCTCTTCCTCAATAGATTTTGTAATAAAAGGATTGTCATGATGAAGACATGTGCTCCTGTGAGTTTCAAGTAACAATGGGTTAGAACTTGTATACAATTTTTTATAAAATTGTTTTTGTTCATTTCTAATAATACATGGATCCATTATCTCAGATTCGTCCTCCAGAATAAGTTTGGGAATCATTTTTTCTGTATAATGTTTTTTTTTCCAAATTACAAAAATAGTTACTTCCCTTTTCCCTCTCTACTTGCCATCTTGCCTTTGCTCTTGTAATTATCCCTTAAACATTTTTCCTCTTATTGCTTTTAATTCTAGTTCCAACCCTTCCCTTTCTTGGTGTACTGATGGCAAGTTATTCTCTATGAGTTTTTCATCTAATAATGATATTTTGTATAATAATTTTTTTTCTTTATTATTTTGTTCCTTCTTCTGGAAAGACGATAATGAGATTGCAGATCCACGAACTTTCATCTTAATCATATCCCAGAAAAGCTGATAGCTTATATTAAACTGTTTATCCTCTGTCTCAATATCAATAGATGGATCAGACTCATATTCTTCAATGACAGTTTTGATATCCCCTTTAACTTTTACAATAAACTCAGTTTCCTTCAAAAGACTGTTATTAAATTTCCATGTACCCTTCCCTCTAATCTGGCTTGAAAATTTTAAATTAATAAGTACTGGAGAATGATCCGATCTTATATAATATAACTTATTCCTATATCTGATGAAATTACAAATGCTTCTATATCAGAGGTAAGCATGAAGTAGTCCAAACGACTTTGTTTGTGATTTGGACCCCGCCATGAGTACCTCTTTTCAAGAGGGTGTTGCAGGCGCCATATATCTAATAAATCAAGGTCATGCATAACCTCGTGTATCTTAGCTTTTGACTTGGGGTTATTTTCATTTCTATAATATAATGTGTCCATCTCATAATCTTGAACAACATTCCAATCACCCACCACTACAATTGACGAGTTGCCAAAGTGGGATATTTTGTTTTTTATGTTGTCAAAAAAGGCTGGTTCATCATTATTCGGTCCATATATTGCTGCCAAAGTTATACGATAGTCCTGGAATGGTGATATCTAATATAACAAAATTACCGGAGAAGTCTATAGTTTCCCCATGGATTTTAAATTCAAAAGTATTTCTGAACAGAACAGCTACCCCTCTACTTTTACTAGAAAAAGAACTAAATTTCCCCATACATCCCCATTCATGTAGCCATTGTTTTTCTTTTTCAGATGTGCTATGGGTGTCTACTAATATAATTATATCATATAAGTCCTTATATTTTGTAAATATCAATTCTTTAGACTGTTTCTGATAAACCCCTGCAGTTTACACTACCAATAGTTATAGTCGACATAATATTATAAAGTGTTTAACCAGAATAGCTTAAATAATAATAAATATAAATATCTATAAGCCACATATATCCAAGCAGTATGAACAAACCATACACCTGTGCATCTATATGTAAAAGTATTTTCCCAATGTTTCAATATTTTACTTAGAGTTACCCCCCCCCCCCCAAAAAAAAAGTGTCGAGAGCATCATAATATAAATAAAATAAGCAAATAATTTTTTACTTAAGTAAAACTGAAAGATATATCAAAAAGTTCTGTGAAACTCCATTTTGTACCTCGATTTGCACGATTTAATTTTAAATTTGTGTATTGTTCGTTTTTAAGATAGAAGATGTATACCAAAGAATAGCATATAATACTAGTCAACATACTAATTTATAATCACCATGCTAAATAAAAGAAAATAAAGTAACGAAAAAAAAGAAACAAAAAAACACAATAACAACAGAGCATTTTTACCAACACAGGTACATGCATTCATACAATTGAAGAAGAAAAAAAAAAACACATACAAATATGCACATACACATGCACCTCTAAATCCTGATACACGAAACACCCATCTATATATACAATTGAATTAAAATTGCTGACCCCATCTTAACTGCACATGTACATGCATCTCTTATTTCAGTGTTACATGTATATTGTATTTATCCAGAGTGAAACTAGCACTTAAACATTTATTGTATGATAAAATGTATTGGCAAGAGTTTCATTTTATAAGTGTTTGTTTATTAATCTCACGCTTATGTGCAGGGATTACTCTGAAGTAGTACTAGGACAAATTTATAGTTATAATTTATAGGTCTAAGAGACATTTTTTAACGGTTCATTATTCACACAGAGAACAGATACGATTTTACTTGTATTTCCAGGAGGAGATGGTGTTCGGTGTATTTTGTCATATCAGTAAAGTGGCCCGGAAGTTTTGAAATCGAAGACCATGCAGATTGAAAACCGATTACTTCTTACCAAAAATATTAAAAAATGTATATTTCAAATGTGCAGTTTTTGTTAAATTCTCTACCGGAAGTTTTGAAACGGATAGAAAAATTAAAGACGAATACGGAAATAGACCTTAAATTCCGTAAAATAAATAAATAAGATATGCCACTCCCTGAATATACAGGCTACAATGCAAAGGTTCATACTTTCAACTTTGGTGTTAAAACAATATAAAAAAAGAACGACATTTCTATAAGATATCAACAAATAATAAACGACAATAAACAAATTTGAATAAATGTAATGTAAGAACCGGTCATTATACGACGGCTATTCTTATGAGCTCAGTTTCTGCCTTATGTTGTCATAAATGTCAAAACGATGCCGGTCCCACTTTGCTGTCAGTGCCATATATGTGACCGTTGAAAAACCACGCACTGGTGACATCCTCATGCAGGTATAGTCTATTTAGTAGCCCTTGGTTCAATTTTGTAACATCGTCAGAGATGCGAACTTCTAACTTTTCATTGATAAGTTTTCTGTTTCGCAAAATAGAGATTTTCGATTCCATGCGCATAAATTTCACAAGAATTGGTCTAGGTTTGCCGTGTTTTCCTGGTATCCTGTGTGCTGCTACAATCTCTGATGGTTCATTTTTTTCACCCAGTTTACTTATCTCTTGGAAAAAGCTATGAGGCAATCTTTCCGCCTTTTTTTCTGGAAAGTCAAATATTTTAATATTTTTTTTCCTTGAGTATTGTTCATTCCAGTTTGATAATTCCATTGCTTCGGTTGCACGTTAAACCGTATTTTCAATCTCTTCTTTCAAAAGCCTGTTTTCTTTGTGAAGGTTTGCGTTTTTTTCTAAGATGTTCGCATTGTCAAATTCTACACTGTCAATTCTTTTACTTAGTCTAGATACCTCTGACTTAAAGTGCTGTTCTATCTTTTCTTTATTAGTTTGAATTTCAACCATCATTTCTTTTTTAAATTCTTTTTTCATCTCTTTTTTCATTTGGGCAAGCAAGCTTGTAACTGTTTCAGTGACAATCATTTTAACATCTTCTTTTTTCAATATGTTTTTCATTGAATTCCTTATCTCATTTAATTCCGTTTCGATGCATAAACCATGATCGCCATCGCTAGATAGACATGTATGCGGGCGTTTTGCAGATTTTGGTTTTGCAGGTGTTGAGTCATTAGATACAGAGTCATCATTTTCCTTTGTAGCAGAGAGTTTGCCAACATTAGCTGTCGAAACAAAGCTCGTATTTCGTTGTTGTTGCGTCATCCTCGGCTTACGAGATATTTTAATTGTAATGTATGAACAATATATTGTTATTGTATAAAACGTGCTTTGTTTACAAACAATTTACGATCTAGTTTTCGAACTATTCTACCGTGAGTTTTATTTACTCAATTAAGTCACTACCAATATCTATATTTAGAATGTTTTTTTCTTTTGTCCGAACTTCAAATGGCTATTAAAGTATGTTTCTTTGGTAAATGCATCAAAATTATTATTCAGAAAGACTCACATATTATTACTTGAGTTTCTAAAGTCCAAGAAAAATCATATACAGAACTGTAAAACTTCAAACTAGCACAAAAACATCGGAGCGTCAGTACCCTCGACTAACCACAGACGCCATATTTCTTTTACCTGTCTTACTTTACTGTCAAAATGATTTAGGAAAACGGTAAAACCGGTCGTCACCACCGGCCAGATAAAATAAATGATCCAACACATGACCCAGTCAATTAACATAACATTTGTAGAAATACAAAATGTATACAGACGATATTAATAGGCTAGTGACTTTAACCATAAAATTACATTTTTAATGCACCTACCTAACACACGGCTAAATTATATATCATTTGAAAGCTACACATCTGTACTATCTGTTTTGCCCGGTCGTAAAAAAATCGTACTGTGCAATTCCCGTCAAATCAAGATCAAAGGCCAAGGACGAATAAGTGCATATTTTTTAAGATTTCAGCCTGATTGCATAATATGACTTTAATATACTAATTTCACATATGCAAACAATTTAAACTTTTAGCAGAGAGATTAGCAGTCATTATTCAAATGCATTTTTTAATATTTAAAGCGTGTTTTTGACAGAGAGCACATGTTTCCTGAAATTCGAGTAAAAGTTGACAAAATGTGTGAAAACCCAAATTTTTCTTTCTGGTGCAAATGCTTATCAATTTAAACTAAGTAAAACCCTGTAATGACTATCAAAGAAGTTTTTGACATCATGAAATTTCCTAAAATTATGCTTACTTCTTATCAATTAGCAAATCATAACAACTCATACAGTTGCCCAAAGTACCGCCATCTGCGAAAAAACAGCTTTTAAGCATGTTTTTCTATTTAAATATTGTATGTGGTCAATATAAGATTTAATAAACAAATTCTTAAGAATCTGAAAAATTTAAAGTAAAAAAATATGTGCGCGAATCATCTTATTGCTTGAAATAAAGGGGGTGAACTAAGAGATTGCAATCTGCATTGTAACTACCAGACTGAAATAAACATATTTCGACTTTTCTAATTGTTTGATTTGTAGCTTCATTATAAATATTGATATAGTGAAAAGACCTTTTATTTATTAAATGTGAATTGAAAATTTAGACCAAAATCAATAGAAAATAAATTGATGAAAATTGAAATTTCAAAGAATTTCAAAAACTAGTAAACACATTATAAAACTTGACTTCTACTATTAAATTGCGTTGTTCATTGTTTACTTGCATTAATTCATCAAATAAGAATAATTTTGAAGAAAAAAATATCCATTAATACGCAACGATTCTAGTTATAACTAGACTTCCTGAATAGCTTGAATTACTAGTTCATTTTTCCTACGAGGATGACTTCATGCAAGAGTTTCTGATGACGACTGAACACAAGCTATCATTATCTTGAAACTTCACTTTCCATTATATAGATGATGTCATCTCACTGAATAGTGCAAAATTTGTGACAATGTTGGACTCGTATTTTCCATTGAAATTGAAAATAAAAGACTCATCAGATATAGTTTACTCTATCACGTATCTTGAAATCGATGATGAGGGTTGGTTGAGAACAAGTTTTACGACAAAAGAGATGAGCATAAAACAACCCATAAAAACACCCCTTACTACCAAATTATAAACTTTTCATTTCTATGTAACAACATTATAGCAACGCCTGCATATCTATACTACTAAAGGAGGAGACCGATTTCATTGAGCCGCAACTCCTCTGAAATAAAGGCAACTATAGTATACCGCTATTCAATAGTCATCAATCGATGTTCTAGTAACTGAAATAAATCCGGGTCACAAAGCAAAAACTAGGAAAACGCATCAACTATAAGAGGAACACAACAATATAACAGAAACACAGAACTGCTACAAAAAACAAACACCAATATAATCTGCTCACTTTAATTTGAGGTGATTTTTTGGCCGATTTTCATTACTGCAAGTTAGTGTCTTTAAAGTAAAATAATACAAAAGGGACAATAAACATCACAAACAATGAATCAAATAAAGTTATATAAAACCATGAACAAAGTAAAATTAAAGTCCAAGAGACGAACAACAGTCCAAAAAACACAGCATACCATGAAAACGAACAATCCTAAAACAGCGAATGATCTTATGAGGTCAGGAAGGGTATTTGACTTTTTCATTTTGTTATTTCACAACTGCTTGTAGTGTTTTACATACACAATGACATGCATTTGTATTTTTAAAGCTTATGTAGAAAATACTCAAAGCATCTTTTATTCAAATTATTAAAGCGATTAAACTTCTAAACATATTTAATATGACTTACTATAACACGATTTTAAACTAAATAAGAAGCAGCCGCATTTTATTTAGTACGTTTACATCCCGCTTTAGACAACCAAGTGTTTCTAAACAAGGTTACTTATTTCAATGTTGCCTACGATTAAATCGCAAAGTAATGTTTGCATTTAAACATGATTACAAAAAGTAAAAAAGTTTAACTTCGTAAAAAACATATTTTAACCTCAATTACCCTGCATATATTCTTTTCCTACTTTAAATACCCCTTCTTTTATTATGGAAAATGATTTTCCTCCCTGATATTCACAATTAGCGATGTGCTATTTTAACATAGATTAACAAAATGATCACTATTTGCAGATCGCAGATTTTTGGGCAACTGCAAACACTTCAATAGGAGGCTGTTCCATGAACAATAATTAATAATTGCATCTTAAAATTACAAAACAAATATTCCTTGACCTAAAACATATACATTTATTTATTTTTTTAGCATACAAATATCGATTCCCCAAGATATATTTTGCTTTTTGAATAATTTTTCATTTTTTTAGGATTTGAGTAGGTTCAGTAAGACCCCTTTTTGGCCTCAAAATATAGCAGTTTTAGAAAATTGTGAAAATGTAATCGTTTAGATATTTATTGCAAAGTAGAATGCTTCTGCTACATAAATATGGGCTGTTTTTGACAAAACAATGCACATATATCGGGTACTAGCATCATTAAGTCATGCTAAATTACTGAAATCTTCACAATTGTAGCATTTTAGTTAAATTTTAGACGGTTTCCGTCTGAAATGAAAGTGGCCGCATTCGTGTTCATTCATAATATTGAAATGTAAGTTGTATTTGATAATAATACATAATATATATAAAGGTTGAGGATGAACACGGATGCGGCCACTTTCATTTTTGACAAAAACCATCTGAAAAGTGACGATTTTTGGCATATTTGATAGATTTTTCATATTTAAGCTTGAATCGGGGCGTTTTAAATGACTTATTAAGTTAAAATATTCCCCATTAACTAATTGAATCAATTGAAATAGACACTTAAGTGTTTAGTAAGTGTCCAAAATCTTTTGTTAGATGAACTTGAATATTGAGGCCGAAATCGGCCCTTACCGGACCTACTCCTTTCAATTTTCGGGAAATTTTGCGCATCGAATCTCTTATTTTTTGTTTGATTTGGAAATTATGTATCATGTTCCATAGAGTTCATATGATCTTTTGGAAAATTTTATGGTACAAGAATTAGAAAATGGCGTTTTTTTTAGTAATCGCAAAAATTGGAATGTTTTTTCATGACCTTTGACCTTGATTTGACAAAAATTGCACCGTACGATTTTTTTTACGACCGGGAAAAACAGAAAGTACAGATTAACAGCTTTCGAATGATATATAATACAGCCGTGTGTTAGGTGTGTGCATTAGAGTCGATAATTAAGCATCTTTTTGAAATAAGTCACTCGCCTATAAGAAGTGTTTTGGGGTGTAAGTTATTGGTGAATTACAAATTTATATTTTCAAAGGTTTGTTTTTAAACTATATATACAAAAAATGTGGTATAATTGCCAATGATACAACTCTCTTCAAGAGACCAAAATGACACAGAAATTAACAATTATAGGTCACCGTACGGCCTTCAACAATAAGCAAAGCTCATACCACATAGTCAGCTATACATGTATTTGATAAATATCCCTTTTCCTAATATTTTAATTTTTAAAAATGTATTTTATCGTTTCTGCAAAAGTTATCCTCATTTTCTTTATAAATTCGGGATGATTTGACCTTGCAATATACTATTGACAACCATTGTTTGTTGTAAACTATATGTTTCCCTTTATATTTCCTTATGTTGTTTTGTAGTTTGATTGCTATCTTATTCGCTGTAAGCCTGTCCATATCTCCTACAGCTTTAGTTTCATTATGGTGAACTTTTAAATCGATGTATGAAAAACATTTACTTCAAGGGTTATATACAATAGAAACAATTTTTTTTCTGTACCTCAAAAATATGCCAAGGAGAGATAAACCTTGGAGAGGTGTGACTTTATTTATAAGTTAGCCGAAAAGATTTTCAATTTTCCCCTCCCTGTCGACTTACATTTTTCATCCCGTAAAAATGTAACGTATCAAAACGTATGATCAACAGCAGAATTCCTCCCTTCTGTTGGCATATACTTAAATATAAACCTCATTAAATACGATCCGAACATTATCATTAAAATAAATAATAAATTGAATAGTTATGATCAATTTCATTGAGCACAAAACTTATCGAAATCAAAAACTCAACAGTATTTCTTCTATTTTATTGACATACGCTCCATTTCAAAAACAATACAGGATCAGTCCCTTAAGCTATGTTCACACTGCCGATCAGATCAACTCGATCAAGCCGGATCAAGCCAAATTACGTGATCGGGAAACTGGTCTTACTCAATCGACAAGAATGTTCGGGATAGTCTACCTTGCTCGTCATCGATCTAACTGACTTTCTACCTGAGAGTTTTTGACAGGTCAAAAACATTCGAGTAAGGATTGAGAAGCAAGTCACTCGAGAAGAGATCGATAACTCGTCGAGTAGCTGTCGAATTGACCGGGAAAGGATCGTGTAGAGATCGAGTTTGGTCGGAATACAAAAATTTTACCGATCAGTACTCGATCATTTTGACCTTTGCTTGACTAATGTCCGATCATTTCCAGATTAACTCGACCAATGCCAGATCGCTTCCAGATCACTGCGACTTGTATATTTATTTTATTCCAGACCAACTCGACCAACACCCGATCCCTTCGCGACCATATTTGACCTCTCTTCGATCTCTACTCGTTCATACACGAGAACACATGACTGCTAACGATTCTCTAAACGTGTGTGCAGATCTGATAAACTCTCATAACTCTGCTTCCGCAAAAATATATATTGGCAACATTATTTTAATTGTACAAACATTTCTTCATGTTCAGTACGTGTCTTTACTTTTCCAAGGAGAGGTAACATTTTAAAAGAGAGGCAAAAGACACCAAAGGAACAACCAAACTCAAAGGTCGAAAACAAAGCGACACAGCCATAGCCAAAAACGGTAACCGACGAGAAGACAAACAGCAGTCAACATAACAGAAAACTAAAAACTTAGTAACACGTAACCCAACAAAACCTGGGATGATCTCAGATGTTCCGGAAGGGAAATCAATTTTGGGCCCGGCGGATTTTTCAAATATTAAAGTAATTGTGCAATAATACTCATTGTTAGACTGCTGATAACTAAGTTATCTTTCAGAGTTGGTTAATAAGAACATCAAGATTATATTTTACCTGTTTTATGGGCTATTTTCTGTTTTGTCTGTCCGTATTTTCCGTTTGTCCTGAAATGTTTGTAGCATTAAAAAAAAAAGATGTGGTACAATTGCTAATGAGACAGCTCTTCACAGAACACCAAATGACACAGAAATTATCAATAACACCTTACAGTCATTTTTTTTCATTCGAACATTTTGACGTAATTTCAACAAAAAAAAATGAGACGAAAGACAAATATTTTTTGTTTGGTGCGAATTTCTTTCTTACAGTAAAGATACTAAAGAGAATTATCTAATCCAGTCCTGTTTATTCTTTAAATTTTTTAGTACAGTTTCTGATGAGATGTTTCCGTTTTCATCTATTATATTGTTGATGTACAAAATATTACTGCTAATCCAATTTTAATTTCCCCATATAAGTTGTTTTCTAACCCCAAGAAATATTTTTGGTGTGTTAGTTTGACCTCCTTTTACTTCTACCTTAGTTTTAATTAATTGTTTATAGAATTCAGCTAAAGATTTATTCATTGTAATCTATTTTATTAAGCAAATTAAAATTTGTTAAATTCATTCTGAATAAAAGAAAATCTTTCCCAAATTTATTTTGATAAAATCTTGGAATAATTTTCCAGTTATCGTTTTCCTGTTTTATTAGTTTTAAGACCCATCTGATTTGTAAGGATTTTATATAGGAATCTTAATCGATCATTTGTAATCCTCCATCAAGAAATGGTTAGGTAAAATTTAGGACTTTACTACAGTTATTTTTCCCAATAATGTTAAATTTCTTTTGTTCCATCCTTGAATTAAATTTACAAATTTATCCATTTGCTTCTCTGTGTTTAATTTTTGACAATCTTGATAATTGTATCCGAAATATATTCCTAGACTTTTAATGTGGTCTTGTTTTCAGTTTATATTTTCAAATTTATCTTTTGAATTTTAAGTTTACCGAGCCACATACCTTCGGTTTTATTTCTATTTCGTTTGAGTCCAGAAAGGCTTCCAAAAGTTTCAATGATATTAAGAGCTATATTTATACCTTTAGATGTTTTTAAAAATAATTGAGTATCATCTGCCAATTGACATATTTTGAGTGAGCAAGATTTTTCATCTAATTTGATTTAAAACCCTTTTAATTCCTTATTTTCTCTTAAGGAAACATAGTTTCAAAACACGTTTCCTCCGCTCACAAAGTCTCTCCTTAACATAATAATCCCTTGTTACAGGATATACGTTAACACCCTGTTTGTTCAAAAATACTTGAGCAAAGTTTGGAACATTACATTTTTTGTTTTGAAACGTTTGATGTGTATAAAAATGTGTCAAGAGAAAGACTTATACCAAGTGAATATAGCTTCCATCATACGAATAAGTTTATAAATTAGGTAACTAATTTTCTTAAATGTTTATCAATGTGAAATAACCGAAATACAAAACGGAAAGTCGCTTGATTAATTGTAAATTCAAAAGCTGAAGGTGGCTCAACCCAATAGTGACCCCCGGTAGATTGTTTTTATTTTCATATATTCTGTAGATTGTTTCATATTGAATCCAAAAATGCAAAGACAAAAGGGGGTCACCAGGTTCGTTTTCCCCTCAAATTGAAGCGAAATGTGCGATTTTGACCCTATTTCCCAACATGTCCACCCTTTAAACAAAAACGGTTACATCGATTTCAAAGACTTTTAAAACCAAGTCAGTATAATATTTATGTGTAAAAAACATTAGAATGTGAAATGTGCACATTTCCCTTTGGTTGTTTTGGACTTAAAAGTCCCTTTATTTTCAGATTTCTGTCTAAATTTGCATTTTCTAATTTCAGTTTAAGGCAAAAAAAAAAAAAATTGGTTCAATCGATTTTTCTTAAAATTTCCCCGGTAGATTTAAAGAAAAAGATATGTCAAAGCTATGAACTTAAGGTAAAATAAAATGGGGGTCACCTGGCTTTTAAAAAAGTTTCGAGCTTTTGTTTAACCCCTCTACCCCATAATGTCTGATTTCAATGCACACCATTAATTACTTAATTGTGAATTCTTAATTGATGGCTTTAATAAAATAATGTTTGTAATTATATCAATGAACGATGGCTGAATATAATTGTGGTTATCGTATTACTGTTTGTTATCAAAAAGCCAAATTTTGATTATTTTGGGTGAAATACGGTAATTTTGTCTGGCGCGAGTTGCTTCCCTCTAATTTGGCGCCATTATCGCACAACAGGAATTTCAAGGTCGCCATTGTCGAGCAGCATACTACATCGATGAATACGACCATGCACATGCATAACAGACATTGTGGCGAATATACAACGATGAAGGTAGAGTCATTACACAAGAAAACATAGATTTTGATATATTTGGCAGCCAAATGTTATCAGTATCACAAGAAATACAAACTTATCTCAAAATACTCGCTTCTGTTGAAAATCACAGCGACTGAAACCTTGTAAGGGCTAAATTTCTGTTCCATGTTCAATCGCTATATTATGTACTATGTGTTTATTTAACCCTTTACCATGTTTACTAATAAGTTGTAAAGATGTTTAGTCAGTTTTGAAAAATATCTGTGTACAAACGGCCGAAGAGGAGGGAGGTCAGGAGGGGATGACATTCTGTTATTTTTGCGCTACCGTTAGGTCAATGAACTAGTCTTTTTTAATCATCCTTTGTAATGTCCAATTTCGTAGCCAAGTTAGGGTCATATGTACGTGGGGTACCCCATAACTTCCCTCGAACAGTTTCCACTCTCTAGCCCAACTATATTTCCCTTCCCTTTTACCCTAAAATTTTCTCCCCTTCAATACTTCTATCTCCTTCTCCAAGACAAAAAAAAATGACAAAATATATTTCCAAGATACCCCCTTTTCTCTGATGATATCCCTCATTCCTATGTCTCCTTACCACTGTCCACCCCTCAATTATGGTCCTTAGTATAATATAATTGGAGTATAATATAATTGGCCTAGTTTGTAAATTATAGTAACCCCTACAGTAGGAGGCAATACATCTTATTGATGGATTTGTCTTGATCAATCCTTGATCAATCACAATTTGTTTACCATTAAACCCCCTCCCCAAATTCTGTTTGGTATACAAAAAAAATCATAAGGTCTAGAAATAGTAGTTTCAGGGTTAAACATGTACAGAGTGTGGCCATAAGTAAAGTATTTTTTAGCTGTACATCTGGCCCCGTATTCACTAAAGATACGATACAACATGTCGTATCGTAATTATTTATCGTAAATATACGACATGCATACGATATGTCGTAATTTGTATTCTCAAACGTTGTCGTAGTACTGTTGCAAGTTTCTCGCAGTTGCTAATGTCGTAAATCTACAGAACAATCATTTTACGCAACAGAGGAGGATTTTGTTCTGCAAGTGCCCGATTTGAAATCCAATTTAAATCCTTATTAAAACACTTTCAATATATGATGTCATATTAAATGCACTCGAATGATCCGTGTTACACTCAAAATTAAAAATTAAAAATGTTTTCAAATTATAGTTTTTTGACCTGGATTTTTTTTTATCAAAGTATTGAAATATAAGTATTCTAACTTTTTGATTTTTTTTTCAGATTTCGAAAATTTCATTAAATACTTACATTCTAAAATTCGTATCAAAATTAACAAGTTAAGATAACTCTAACCCTAACCTAGGTACAAAATAACAGTTAGGGTTAAAGTATTCGATCGTATCAGTTTAAGCATGACACAGTGAAATAACCTACGGCACTAGGTGGCGTATTGACACAGCCTACGGCGCTAAAAGACATATTTATTACAGTCTTACTAGAACCCTAAATCTAACTCAAACCTAAGTCTAACACAATAGCATAGCCTACGGTGCCGCTCGGCAACATATAGATATAGCCCACGGCACTAGAAGGCACATCAACACAGTCTATGGCGCAAGATGGCATATTTATTAGTCTTACTATTACCATAGCTCAGCCTCTAACCCTGAACACAGTTAGATACAATAACATAGCCTACGGCGCTAGGCGGCATTACCACACAGCTTATGGCGCTAGAAGGCACATCAACACAGTCTACGGCGCTAGATGACATATTCAATACAGTCTTTTTATTGTTCCACTCTGGCCCTAGCCTTAGTATGACACAATAACATAGCCTACCACGTTAGGCGGCATATTGACACAGCTTACGGCACTAGGCAAAATATTGACAAAGCCTACGGCCTTAGAGGGCATATAATCAATACAGATTTACTTTTACCCTAACTCTAGCCCTAACCTTAGTCTTATACAATAACATACGCATAAGACACTAGGCGGCGTATTGACACACCCTACGGCGCTATAAGGCAAATTGACACAGCCTATGGCGCTAGAAGGCGTATTTATTACAGTCTTACTGCCACCCTTAGTCTAACCCTAACCTTAGTCTGACACAATAACATCGATTCGTCATACACTGTATGACGTTCAATCGTTATCAATCGTATCGATTGTAACTATCGATAGTTCGTCATAACACATATGCATTGAGTTGATTGAATCGACAAACAATGTTCAATCGTTACGATCGTATCAATCGTTACGATCGAGTCCACATCATTAATAAATTTAGTTGATTGAATCGACAAACAATGTTCAATCGTTATCGATCGTATCTATCATTAAAGCTATGCTCACACTGCCGATCAGATCAACTCGATCAAGCCCGATCAAGACAAATTACGTGATCGGGACACTGGTCTGACTCAATCGACAAGCATGTTCGGGATAGTCTACCTTGCTCGTCATCGATCTGACTTTCTACTCGAGAGTTTTTGACATGTCAAAAACATTCGAGTAGGGATCGAGAAGCCTGTCACTCGAGAAGAGGTCGAGAACTCGTCGAGTAGCGATCGAATTGATCGAGAAAGGATCGTGTAGAGCTCGAATTTGGTCGGAATACAAATATTTTACCGATCATTACTCGATCATTACGACCTTTGCTCAACTTATACCCGATCGTTTCTCGATCAACGCCGTCTTGGGTGATCTATAATCCAGATTAACTCGACCTATTCCCGATCACAGCGACTTCTATTATTTTGTATCCAGACCAACTCGACCAATACCCAGATCTCTACTCGACCAAAGACGATCACCTTTCGATGTTTACACGGTCATGCACGAGAACACATGACTGCTTCAAGATTACATAAAGCTAGGTTCACACTGCCGATCAGATCAACTCGATCAAGCCCGATCAAGACAAATTACGTGATCGGGAGACTGGTCTGACTCAATCGACAAGCATGTTCGGGATAGTCTACCTTGCTAGTCATCGATCGGACTTTCTACCCGAGAGTTTTTGACATGTCAAAAGCATTTAAGTAAGGATCGAGAAGCAAGTCACTCAAGAAGAGATCGAGAATTCGTCGAGTAGCGGTCGAATTGATCGGGAAAGCATCGTGAAGAGATCGAGTTTGGTCGGAATACAAAAATTTTACCGATCAGTACTCGGTCATTTCGACCTTTGCTTGACTAATGTCCTATCATTTCAAGATTAACTCGACCAATGCTCGATCGCTTCCAGATCACTGCGACTTGTATGTTTATTCTATCCCAGACCAACTCGACCAATACCCGATCCCTTCGCGACCACATTCGACCACCCTTCGATCTCTACTCGGCCATACACGAGAACACATGACTGCTACACGATTCTCTAAAAGTATGCGCAGTTCTGATGACTAACTCTCATAACTCTGCTTCCGCAAAAAATATATGGCAACATTATTTTTAACTGTACAAAAATCCTCCATGTACAGTATGTGACTTTACTTTTGCAAGGAGAGGTAAAATTTTAAAAGAGAGGCAAAAAACACCAAAGGAACAATCAAACTCAAAGGTTGAAAACAAACCGACACAGCCATAGAAAAAAACGGTAACCGACGAGAAGACAAACAGCAGTCCACATAACATAGAAAACTCAAAACTTAGCAACACGTAACCCAACAAAACCTAGGATGATCTCAGATGTCCCGAAGGAGAAGAAAATCCTGCAATTTTGGTACCGGCGGATTTTTCAAATATTAAAGTAATTGTGCAATAATATTCATTGTTAGACTGCTGATAAGTTCATATCTTTCAAAGTTGGTTTATAAGAACATCAAGATTATATTTTACCAGTTTTATGGGCTATTTTCTGTTATGGTGTCCGTATTTTTCGTTTGACTGTCCAGAAATGTTTGAAGCGTAAAAAAAGAAGATGTGGTACAATTGCCAATGAGACCTTCTCACAGAACACCAAATGACACAGAAATTATCAATAACAACTGTAGGTCACCTAACAGTCAATTTTTAGTTCATTCGAACTTGTTGACGTATTATACTAATTTCACACAAAAAATGAGACGAAAGACAAATATTTTTTATTTGGTGCGAATCCTGTCTAAGAATAACGATACAAACTGTTCAGCGAGCATACGTTTTAATCATTCGTTTCTAACATACTTTTGCAAGTTTGCATAAACTTTGACAAACTATACACTCGCTGCAAATGCGTTTACAGTTTGTCGTTCGTCGTTTGATAGTTCAAACGATGCATTTCTTTCTAACTTTAACATTAAATCAATTGTCTAAACGTGTTCGTGTTTGTCATAACTAAAACATTGTCTAAAATTACTCAAAATGTCAATCTCCTCTAACCAAATGATGCATTTATTTCTACATCTGTAACGTTTCACAAACTATAGAAAACGGCACACAACGTTTACCAAACTTTGGTTAGAAAGAAATGCACTCTTGATCTCTTGCTAGATATATGTAAAGTTGTAAACTGTTTGAGAAATGGTATCACTCCAAGGGATTGAATTTTACTTTGGGTCAAATTTTGGGGAAATATTTGATATCTTTGCTCTCTTTTTGCAATAATTTTTTTTGGCAAATACATACAGGTTGTTGCCATACAGCAAAAAGAAAATAAATGTATTAAACCATTAAACTACTGGATATCAAATCTATGAAAAATACTGATTACATACTTATGCACATATATTTGTTACAGGACACTTTATTTGTAAGAAAGCAAGGAAATGGGGAGAGTAAAGTTTATGTATATTGCTATCTATCATAAGTACCAATCCAGTTACAAATTCCAAAAAAAGATCATATACTATCATAACATGTCAGTGTCCACTTTGTGGAAGTTTTTATAAGCATTGGATTCCTCGATGTTGAGTAAGTGCAAGTCTTTCATACTGCCCACACAGTGGTCGTCGTGTCAGCCACTGCCTCACATAGATTTTTCAGCGCCCGTTGCTAACTACACCATCTTGTTTGCTTCTATGCTCTCTTCAAGCTCCGTCACGGCTATTTGAACCTGTCTCTCTGAGATCTTACCACTTTGCCCACGAATACAATTACTTTATTTCTATATAGATATTTTGAATGTATGGTTTTACTCGTACCTTCTACTGAATAAAACCAAATAAACGGAGAATGTGTCCATAGGACACTGATAATGTTTAGTCAACTTAAACATGTGTGCCAACTGATCGCTGACAAAAGTTACCCTTTTGAACAATGATTTTTTCTCATTTGTTATTTTGAGTAGAAATCATACGAAAAAAAAAGAAATTATGTACAGCTATTTTAGTTTTCAAATAATTTGATTAGAGGGGCACTGGCTGTCAAAATCGTGTACACTGATTTGAGTCAAGTTTTCAGATTTGATCCAGAACAAACCAAAACGTATATCCAAATTAATGAATTAAATCGGAAAGAAATTGATAACAAAGCATGTACTCGATAATATATATAAAAATGTTCGTGTGTATTTTAGTTAAGACGCCATCTAATTAACATTTGAGATAACCTCCGATTAATACCGACGGTCACATAATTTCGAAATAAACAATAATCATATATATATAAATAGAATGCGACCTCGTGTTATTGGAATTGTATAGGTCTGTTTTTATTTCATGATAAAAGAATAGTTAATTAACGGCTCTATATTAAGAATAATGGTCTTTTGTGGATCGAACAAATTAAACAAAATATTTCATCTTATGTGAACAGGTCTGCTGTTGCCAAGACATGTCTGATAATGACATATTGATACAAAAATAAGTGTCTTGAACATGAATGAATTATTTGCCCCTGGAAGTTAAGCTGCCAACAAAATCAACTAATCGGCATTATCAACAAACAGTCAACCATTATAGTATTCCCAGGTGATACCATCTTATATATAAAGTACAAACATAATAAGTAATGTCATTGTTGGATGATGCGGTCATAGATTTGTTATACAAGTCCACTTAAGATATCAAAAAGTACTTATTTTTAGTGATGTAAGATCAGCAAATATGAATTGATTTGTTCTTCTGTCACCATGATTCAAACTACTATTTATATCTAAAGCACTATAACAGAGGTTTTAACAACTGTTAAACAATAGTCATCTGATATCAAGTGTGTCGATACAATTGTTCGGAAGTCATGTCTGTCGTTTTACCGTACAATTAGTAGTTCTCGAGATAGAAAACTGTACAGCAAAAGTGTAAATGGAATGTTTTAATTTACACTATTTTAGATAATTTGTAATACGTATGACTTCACCTCAAATCATTAAATTGTCATTTTTAATATGGTAAGTGTTAAATAATGCGTTAAATGTGTGATCTTGTCATTTATTCAATGCTTTCTGTATAAAGTAAATATATCATGAAATCTGGAATCTTTCGTAAAAATATTTACTAAAGTAAGAGTAATGAAAAAATATTTTGAAATGACTTTCATGGATCTTTTCAATAGACATAAGAAGCTGTGGTATAAGTGGGAATGAGACAACTCTCAATCCAGGTCACAAATTATAAAAGTAAACCATTATAGGTCAACGTATGGTTTTCTACACGGACCATTGAAGTTTGAATTTTAGCAGATTGATATCATTTATCATATCTATATGATATATTTCCTGCGAAATTTGTTTATACCAGTCCTAAACATTAATTCCTTCAAGATATTACCAAACTGAAAAGTAAACAAACTAAGATGGCTTTATATTTGCTAGTTTTCACTGCTCTGTCAATTGAAATATCTAAGTCAACTTCATTATTACCATTTGTCAATTTCTGTCCATGGCCAATTAAATTGTTGAATGAGACGGACAAACGTGTTCTCATGAAACCAAACGACGTTAACTTTGTAAAATGTAATAACGTACATTTTAATTTGTTGCAAAGAAAAAGTTGGAATAATTTAGGCTGTTAAAATATACTCTTTTGCTAAGCAAGATTAAATAAGGACGTATAATGAAATATTTTCCTTAAATTAGAATCTATTGAAGATTTTATTATTTTGAATTCAGTTATTACTTCATTTTTAAGGGGCAAATTATGAAAAAAGGTGAATGACGTCACGTTTACATGACAAAATTACGTCTACGAAACTGTAAGCCATACAGAAAACGATCTTTAGATAAGATACTTTTGACATGATTAAAAGATAAACACGATATTGTAAAGAAAAGGATTAATATTTTACAACACTATTTCCTAAATGAAAAAAAATCACAGAACTACATGTATAGCATGTTGCTTACTTCAGAAACTTTATAGACATAAAAGTACAAATAGTATCACTTAAACAAATGACTAGCAACAGAAACAAAAATTCAATTTTAAGAAGAATGTGAGGTGTGCAAATTTAGAAAAAAAGGAAGAAAAAATGTACCTAAAACATTTTATTTCAAAGGCAATATTCATGGATGTTAACCTGTAGATTGCATTTTTGTAAATATTGACAATGCAATTTACCATAGGAACTCCTTTTACGGCTACAAAAGTACCACTTTGACTATGAAGTTTTGAAAAATCTTCTACTAGAAATGAAAGTTCATATGCACTACAATTTTTTCAAATGTCAAAACATAGGGCTGTGCGGCATATTTTCAAGGTTTATATGCCCTGAACTATTCAGAGTTTAAAACAACACTAATTTTCTGAACTACCCCTAATTCGAATGAAGGGTTACCACAGATTTCAATGTAAACAATATGCACATGTATATTTACTGGTTACTATGAGATGGAACACAGAGAGCATAACTGGGAACCAGTACGTTAACAAAATTAATTTTTTATGAATATTCTAAATATCCCAAAAGGAGATGAGGTTTGAGAAACAGCTGTAACTACAAAGTGCAATCTGTAAATCTTGCGTATTGACTACGCTGTGGCAAATGTGACCATTGTCTTTATCTACTCAGTCACAGAATCGAAGGAAATAAAGCAGATATTACACATAGCAGGCGAAAAGACGAAGCTCAACACGATAATCGGATGGTCAGTTGTAAATGAGCATGACAGGTCAAGTTCTTGACTTGAACAAATTGATGAAAGATATGCTAATTATAAAAATATCATTGAAAAACAGTGGTTGCAAAGACTAAATACCATTTGTTGTTTTGGGGGTAAAATTAAAAATTATAGCTTTGAATTATCTTATTTTATATACTTTTACTTGTATTTATAATGTATCATGAAGTCATGTTATCCTTTGACAACTCAAAACTTAACCATGCAACCAAAATTAAAAGTTAAGTGATTGTTGAAGTAAAATGTCTTCCATGCAAATGACTATATTAAAGAAATTAGAGAAATAAATTCAAAAAGAGAGTTACGTTTTAAAAGGTATAATTTTCACACTATTTCAGGTATTTATTATTTTAACACTTATAACATAACATCAAATATATTAAGATGTATTTAAGTATTGTAAGTGTTAAATATACTTTGTGCTCTTGTCATTTAGCTTGTGTTGTTTTATTTATGTCAGGTAAATGTTTCGAGAACTTTGGAATATTGTGTACGAATGTTTTCTAGTATATGAGTTATAAAGTAAATATTTTGAAATAGCTGCTTGTATTAATCTATTCAGGTCATCAATTAATGAATAATCCATCCATTGATGTTGTTTTTAATGTAACCGAAAAAAAGACAGGTTCTTTGTCCCTTTTCATGACGAAGAAATAAAAAAAAAAGATTAACAGATTGATTTCATTAATTTTATCTTTATGATATATTTTCTGCCAACTTAATAATACCAATCCTACAAATTCAAAGCTAAGATGTGACACCTATTAAGACAGTGCTCATCGACAATAAATGTATAAGTCAATTCATCAACAAACACAACTTGTTGACCAATAAGATAAGTGTTCCAGTAGAAGCACAACTAGATGTAAACAACCTGCGTTCTATTTTAAAATATGTTGACAGAACAACAGAACAAATCAGTATTAACAATAAGACATGCTTCATTCATACATAAAACAAAATTTACACAAATGATAGATATATGTGTTTTTTGTCTTTTAACAACCGGTTGTATCTTAATATTGTAACGTTACATATTGCGTTACATGTTATTGAAACGCTATTTTCATTGTAGGGTATACGTAGTGGGGTTGTAACCTTACGATGCAAATGATCATGTTAATGAATGTGTATGTTGTTCCTTAATGGATGTTTACCATAAACATCTTCATTTAGGAGTGATGGTTGGAATGATGTATACGCATTTTTGTCTTTGTTATTATTCTATGTATATAGATTTGCACACGTATGTTGAATATTTATTTTTATATGTAATATATATTTGAACAGAAATGCAAAGTGTTCTCGTTTATATTGCTTTATATTTGTCATTTAGGGATCTTTTATAGCTATCTATGCGGTATGGGCTTTACCCATTGTTGAAGGCTTTATGATGAAACATAGTTGGTAATTTCTGTGTCATTTGGTCTCTTGTGGAGAGCTTTATCATTGTCAATCATAACACATCGTCTTTGTTATAAAGACATCAAAATGATAACCAAACCAGAACGTTTTGCAAAGTTACATCGTACCATGGATGTATCTGCATAACATGTTAGTTTGTGAATACATATTGGTTATCATTTTATATTGATTTTTTTTATTCTTAGTATATTTATGGCACCCTCAACGGAGTTGGGGTGACATCTTGTTATTGTTCGTTTCTTTTTTTTCTTTTTATTATTATTATTATTATTTTTATTCTTCCACACATTTTGTCCATACTATTTCTCTGGATTGGCCAGACCCATGTTGATGGAACTATACCATAATATGAACCGCCATGTGAAGTAGTGCAAAAGACATTGGAATGGTAAAAAATGGCCGCCGTTACCATGGAAACTGAACAAATGTGAAAAAATCCAGTTTTTGGTTTTTGTGAACTGTTTGGATTTGCTTTAACTCAGAATCGTCATATTTTAATACAATGTAGGTGCCCACTATATACATGTGTTGGATGATTTTGGCACCCATTGGAACTACTATGTTGCCATGGAAACTACACCAAAAATTTCAAAATTCTCAAAATGCTCCAAACTTCAGGAAACTTCACAGTAATGATGAGCAACATTGGAAGATGTGGAATTTGGCGTTGGAATTTCCAAAATCGCTGTTGTTACCATGGAAACAATGCAAAAAGGTCAAAACTTTGAATTTTCACAGAACATTCCAGAACATCAATGTTAAATTTATTCTAGAGACATTAAATGGTATATAATTGTGGAGGAAACAAATTGCAGCGGGGGTTTGACTTTGGAATATTCAAAATGGCCGCCGTTACCATGGAAACAGCAAAAATACCAAAAACTTCAAAATGCTTCAAATTTATTGAAACTTATAACAAATGTTGCTCAGCTAATGTAGACTTGACTTTTGAGTTTGGAATTTCCAAAATGGCCGCCGTTACCATGGCTACCGCTCACCTGGCAATAGGGGAAGGGTGCCATCCGCTATTGCTTGCAATGGCAATTCTAGTCTTTATTCGTATCCGATTAAATGTTTGTACTGTCTTTACGCTCGTGTGTTTGTATTTACAATTTGCTTTGTAGTTTTTATTTTTTTAAATATTAGCGAACACTCTGCTCTAAAAAAACAACAACCAAACCATCTCCCTATGTTTAGTAAATGTTAGTGAAAATGCATTAATTTATCACAGCAAGATATGCGTACATTTAAATTCCACATTGATATATGTTTCAATAATCTATTTCAAACAAAACTAACAGTCATAAACAAGTTTGACTTTTCATATGCAAAACATGGTACAACATAATGAAAATAATTTGATATGTTCGTTTGCTCCGGGATCGATAACGAGTTTCAATCAAAATTAACAGTCATAGACAGGTTTGACTTTTCAATTGCAAAACATGGTAGATCATAATGAAAATAATTTTATATGTTCGTTTTTCCCAGGAGTAATAAGACAGAGTTAATCATCATTACTCCAGTACACACAATGAGTATTATAAAAAAGATATCATCCACCAATAAATATCTTCTGTCACGTTTCAAATGTATAACGAAAAGTTCTTCGTTTCAAATGCTATAACGATTCAAGGCAAGTGTAATTGCTTCCTAGTGTAATTGCTGCTGTTAATTCATTTCCTGAGAATTGGAATACATGCTGATCAACAAATGTCATTTTAGAAACCGTAAACGTCAACGGTTTTGATGAATTGTTCTTCACAAAAACATTTTCGAACAATCCCAAACTGCAAGGTAAAACGATCGACTTTACTGCTGAACAATTATATCTAGACACTTAAGACTGGAAGACTTTTATACAATGATGTTCTTAACATCTTTTTCTTTGCTTTTATAGAAAATATTTCGGCAAAAGTGATAATTTGATGTTTTAATATTAAACTTTGGTGAATATTCGTTAATTGCAATACGCTTAAGGTCACCTCAAATGATTGGAGCACATTATTAATAATGTAAGTGTTAAATATGCGATGTGTGAATTAGCGATTTGTTAGATGTTTTCTATTAGCGACAAATTTCACTAAACTTTGAAATCCTTCATTGTGCGAGTACGAGTGATAAAGTGCATATTTTGAGATAACTCGCATTAATCAATTAAGTGCAAGTCTTTGTAAGAATCAGGCAATTTAAGTAAAAATTAAAACATGATTAGGAAAAACCCACCGAGCTAATCATGCTATTTAATACTTATCATCATCCTGAGTTAAAAATAATTGGTCTTTTGTTTGTGTGTGTCTGGTTATCTCAAATAACTTGGTTAGAAAATTGGTTAGAATGATAGCAAATTACAGAGTTATCTCCCCTTTTTTGTTAATTTCTAGTGCATTTCAACCAAATTGTATCTTCAATTACCAGAACAGAAAATGGAAATGAATGTTATTTTTGTGCATTACTACATATTATGAACTGAAATCAATGTCAAATAGGGTGGTTTTTTTTATCATGTTTTCACCACTGCCTGATTCTTAAATACAATCAATGACTAGCCATATACATTTATATCATTAAGACTAACGTGTACCGTTTATACTGAAAAATTATTGTCTTGCAAATAACTATTTTTGAAATTAGAGAGAGAGTAACGTGTTGATATTGTGTATCATATGTATAGTACATGTAGTGTAGCATGCATGTATATTTCTAATGAAATCAATTAACCAACATATAAAAAGACATCATTTATACCAGTCCTATAAATTCAAAGCGTTGAATATTTCACTTTTAAGTTTCAATTACTGCGGTATTCCCGTGCTTGTATTTCCTATAATGATTTTCTTGATAGAGGTTTGCTGCTCACAAGGAAGGTATTAAACCAATAGTTCCAAATCATGCAAATGGTGAAGTTGAAATCATTGCTTCGTAAATTTTACAGACGCCATCACCAGTTTGTTGACCGTTTGGAATAACCGTTTCAAAGAGGATATCGGAAATGTTCCTAACGCCGTAACTACAATCCCTTTCCATTTCATGAATGTGACCTTCTATTTACCGGATTTGATATAACATGAGCAACACTACAGGTGCCACATTTGGAGAAGGATCTGCTTACCCTTCCGGAGCACCTGAGATATTCCCCCTTTTTAGGGGTTCGTGTTGCTTATTCTTTAGTTTTAGGGGTTCGTGTTGCTTATTCTTTAGTTTTATATGTTGTATCACGTGTACTATTGTTTTTCAGTTTGTCTTTTTCATATTTGGCTATGGCGTTGTCAGTTTATTTTCGATTTATGAGTTTGACTGTCCCTCTGGTATCTTTCGTCCCTTTTTTTAAAGACAGTGCTCATCGACAACAAATGCATCAGTCTATTCATTAAAAAACACCACTTTTGACCAATAAGATGTGTGTTCTATCAGAAACACAACTAGATGTAAACAATTGTCATTCTATTAAATTAAATGTGTTGACAGAACAACAGAACCAATCAGCATTAACAATTATACATTTTTTATTCATAAATATAAACCGAATTTAAACAGATGACAAATTCATGGGTTTGTTCTTTCTAAATAACGGTTGTATCTAATTATTGCAACGTTACATAATGCGTTACATGTTATTGTAACGTTATTTTTATTGTAGGGAAGTGTGGTTGTAACGTTACGTTACAAATGACAATGATTGTGATTGTTTATGTTGTTCCTTTATGTATGTACCATAAACATCTTCAGTTGGAATGATGCATACGAAAATAATATAACAAACTTTTAGCATTTTCGTCTTTGTTATTTTTCTATGTTAAAAGATTTGCACACGTATGTTGAATATTTATCTTTATATGTAGTTCCTTCAAACAAAAATGCAAATGTTTAACATTTTTCAATTAGGGGTCTTTTATTGCTGACTATACGTTATGGGCTTTGCTCATTGTTGAAGATCATACTTACCTATAGTTGTTTATTTCTGTATCAGCTTGTCTCTCATTGACAATCATACCACATCTTTTTTTTGTTATAAGACATTAAAATGATATCAAACCAAAGTTACATTTGGTCATAATAGTACTTGCATAACATGTCACTTAATGAACACACATTGGTTATCAATTTATATTGTTTTTATTTTATTCTTAGTATATTCTTAATTCGTATCCGAATACATGCTCCTGTGTTTGTATTTACAATTTGATTTATAAATATCTGTAGACTGTCAAAAAATTAGCGAACACTCTGCTTAAAAAAACAATAACCAAACCAACTTCCTATGTGTAGTAAATGAGATTGAAAATGCATTAATTGATCACACAAAGTTATGCGTACATTAAAATTCCACATTGCATTTTTTTTTTATCAATTTATTTCAAACAAAATTAACAGTCCTGAACAGGTTTGACTATTCATATGCAAAACATGATAAAACATAATTTTGTATGTCCGTTTGCTCCAGAAGTCATATAGAGTTTCAAACAAAATTAACTGTCATAAGCAGGTTTGACTTTTCATATGCAAAACATGGTAAATCACAATGAAAATAATATGGTCTCTTCGTTTGCCCCAGAATTATTCGTTACCACGCCAATATATACAATACTTTTAAAAAAAGTTATCATCAATCAATAAATATCTTTTGTCACGTTTCAAATGTATAACTGTGCAAATATAACATTGCTGAAAGTTCTTCATGTCAAATGCTGTAACGATTCAAGGCAAGTACAATTGCTTCCTGATTTGATTGTTGTTGATTTCCTGAGAATTGGAATACATGCTGCTTTTCATATGTCACTTTAGAAACCGTAAACGTTAACAGTTTTGATGATTTCACAAATTCATTTTCGGACAATCTTAAATTGCAAGGTAAAACGATCGACATGTCTGTTGAATAAGTATATCTAGACACTTCAGACTGAAAGACTTCTATAAAATGTTGTTCTGTACATATTTCCTTTGCTTTTATAGAAAATATTTCGACGAAAGTGATAATTTGATATTTTCATATTAAACTTTGTTGAATATTCACTAATTACAATTCGTATAAGGTCACCTCGAATGATTGGAGCTTTATTTTTAATACTGTAAGTGTTAAATATGCGATGTGTGATTTAGCCATTTCTTTGGTGTTTTCTAATAAAGATAAATGTTACATAAACTTATGAATTCTTCGTACAAACATTGTGTGAATACGAGTTATGAAGTGCATATTTTGAAATGACTTTTATTAATCTGTTTGATGCGTCAACCAATGAATACTCTTGTACAATGATATTTTTGTAAGGTACTAAAGTAGAGATTTTTCCGTTTACCCTGCAAAAAAAAGTGCATTGCAAATTAAAGTTATGAAATTGGAGAAAGTATCCTGTTGATATCGTGTATCATATATATAGTACATAACGATATTGAGTATAAAAATCTGTTTTTCTTTAACTGCAGTTTCCGGTTTTTTATATCTAAAAATTGTACAATTAAAAAACTTGTCGATTCCTTGAAAATTGTTACGTACTATGTTTCACCCTGTTCAACTTTAATCAAAATATGTTAATGCAATCAAATCTTCACGTCATGATATCCATTCATAATGTTCTGAACAATATTTCTTTCAATGGACACGTAGTAAAACTAAACAATGTGACGCCATATATATATTCATGATGGCAAAAATAAAACTCTAGACGTATTTATTTATACCTTTTTTACGCTTTAGAATGGTTTCAAAGTTGACCAAAACACAACATGCACAATTCTGAGGCTCAAAATGTGACTTGAATGTTTTTGTTGTTAAAAATTACTTAAAAACAAAATTTGTAATTCAATTTGGTTGCTTTCTTAGTTACGAACTGGTATAACGTGGAATTTACCCCTGCAACATATTTGTCAACGTCAAATTATCGTTACAAAAAAGTAAAATCACAAAAATACTGAACTTAGAGGACTTACAAACGAGCTGCATTAGAAAACGTGATTTTTTTGTTATATATATCATCCCGTTGAAAATAGTTGTTAAGGACAAACGTTTCCAGTGTATAGTATAAGAACAGTGAGGGAAAATAAAATGAAGAATAAATTGCTCAATTTGAAGATCAAATTTTGAATTTTGAAATTGTATTCTGCATGATAGAAACGAACGTCCTTCCAGAACGCCTGAGATCACCCTACGTTTTTGATGTGTTTGTGTTGATCAAGATTTATTTATTTTTGTTGTGTTGTGTACTATTGTTTGTTTGTTTGTCTGTTTTTAAGCCTTGGGCTTATTTTCAACTTATGCGTTTGCTGGTATCCCATTGATAATTTGAAGATGAAAACAAATACTGAATATTAAAATCTAAGATTGAATGTTGATATTGAAGTTTATTATGATTTTATCATTTGACACCACATTTGTATGTGATTTATATTAACACGACAATCCCATGATAGATAATGTGACACAGTTTAACAAGTTTACATGACAGTTTTTTTTCACATAATATCATTAACGTAAATGACTTTTCTCTCAATTTCACGGGAAAAGATTAATTAAATGGTCATAGTGAGGAAAACAACGATTGGAAAAAAGGTACGAAAGCTACCAAAGGGACAGTCAAACTCATCAATCTAAAACAAACTGACAAAGCCATGGCTAAAAATGAAAAATACAAACAAACAACAGCTCACATGTCACAACATAGAAAACTAAACAACAAATTAGCCCTGTCTATCTTTCCTGAAACTTCCGAATATCGTTATCACTTCTAGGTCTTTTATATACAATGAAGTGTAGATGGTTTTGGTTAAGTGTACTATTTCTCTTTTAGTTTTCATTATCATAATACAAATGAATATGTATACATAAAGACTGAGGGAAAATCGAAAGTGAAAAATCTAAATGAAAATGGTTTATGTACACTGATGGTTGACTGTAATAACATAAACGGTACCATTGCGTTTGATCCAATTCCGCATTTCGACTTAAGAGATGTTCGAGCCAAAATATTTAGAAATCAATAGCTTATTAAAAGATGTAGAGCTTTAAACCAAAAATGACAAAAAAAATGTCAAAGCAAGGCAAGGAATCAAAGCTCCGCATGATGGAGATAATTCCTTAATTCAAAATAATTTCAAAATGTTGAAACAGGAATATTTCAATAACAACAAAATGTGTCTACTTGCCTGTACCAATGTACTGTTTACTGAGCTCGTGATAACCCGGGTAAATCAGTTCACTTGCAGAGAATTCAACCTAGTGGTAGTAATAATATAAATGATACCACTGTGTTGCCTCAGATGTGCATTTTGAAAATCAATGTCTCTCCAATAATGTTTGAGTACCAACATATTTGAAAATCAAAGTTTAATAAAAAAAAGATCTAGAGCTGTAAACCAAAAAGGCAAATAAACAGAGCCAAATCAGGACGAGGAAACAGAGCTTTACATGAGGGGAAAAAATAATCGTTTCACAAATGTTGTAATGTGGCAACAAGAGTAAGTTTCCTGTAATTTTAAATATTTTAATACCAGTTACTTAAGCTATCATTTTCAACAGGTTGTATACCAGCCATTCTTATTCTAGAAGAATATTTCCCTAGCAAATCTTATTGTTCTTGACTGGAAACTATTTTACACGTACAGTTGGTGCTGATATTAAGGTATCCGATATTCGAAAGAAGAACATATATACATTTACAACAATAGATGGATGTCAGAGAAATGGGATAAAAAAGTAAATTGTTAATGTTATCAGACGCGCGTTTTGACTTTAAATTAGACGAATGGTGCACATATCTAAATAATATGAGGTTAAAAAAATACCAGTTAAAAGGCATTACAATCTGAAAGTTTGAAAGTTCGGTCAAATATCTACCTTCAGTTAGTTTACCTTTAGTAAGTATTTTGAAGAATCAATGTGTTATCTTCAGTCAATTAACAGAGAAAACACATTCATGGCATTGCATGTCAACACAAACTAGTATATATTTGTTTAGGGGCCAGCTGAAGGACGACTCCGGGTGCGGGAATTTCTCGCTACATTGAAGACCTGTTGGTGACCTTCTGCTGTTGTTTTTTTCTACGGTCGGGTTGTTGTCTCTTAGGCACATTCCCCATTTCCATTCTCAATTTTACAGACAGCTGGTCGACATTGCATGTTAACACAAATGCACAGACAGCTGGTCTTTTGTCATTATTTCAATGTTCATACATATTGATAGTTTTATCAAAATTTAATCGGTTGAACTATCCCAATTATAATCGAAAAGAATCTTCATATTCCCCTGTGAAAAAGTCTGTCTGCATTGTGCGCCGTTACGCGCAGTTATTGTACGTAACGTTTTGAACTTTTTTTTAGATAGCGATAGAAAAAACAAAGTATCATGTTCAAATTTATTTCAGACGTTCAAAACAAAAAGTCAAATAATTAACGTATTATCCCTATTGTCTATCAATGTATGTCTTGTTAAATTATAAAACAATTGAATGAAAGGTTACAAATTAATGATTTCATTTTGAATTTTAGTGTTTTTACGCTACTTTTAAACACTGCATTTAGGATTTTGTGGCGGACAGTTTTTATTAGTTTAAAAACTAATGTATGTAATCTACTATTTGATGTTCATATAGTCAACAAAACATACACCGTGGAATACAACATTAATTTCCAGTGAATCAGGGAGATTTGAAGATTTGCTTTTTCGACAAATCATATATACCTTATGAAATATGACTATTCTGCGGTGAACAATATATATTTATTTCCCGTGTCTGAGGGAAATATGAGGATTTGTACACACAAGAAAAATCATATTTCACGAGGGCATCGCCAGAGGGAAATATATCTTTTCGAGGGCGTACAAATCGTCATATCTCACGAAACTAGCTAAGGGAAATGAATGTTTTATTCCACTGCCTATACTTTTTTTGACTGAATATAAAATTTACATATAAATTGTTTTCTTATCCATTTTGTTTTAAAACTAAACACAAATAAATATATGTAGATTTTCCAAAAATTAGCGAACACTCTGCTTAAAAATAAACAACTACCAAACCAACTTCCTATGTGTAGTAAATTAGACTGAAAATGCATTAATAATTTATCACACAAAGTTATGCATACATTAAAATTCCACATTTGATTTTTTTTTATAAATTTATTTCAAACAAAATTAACAGTCCTGAACAGGTTTGATTATTCATATGCAAAACATAATTTTGTAAGTCGGTTTGCTCCAGAAGTCATATAGAGTTTCAAACAAAATAAACTGTCATAAACAGGTTTGACTTTTCATATGCAAAACATGGTGAATCACAATGAAAATAATATGGTCTCTTCGTTTGCCCCAGAAGTATTCGTTACCACGCCAATATAAAATACTTTAAAAAAAAGTTATCATCAACCAATAAATATCTCCTGTCACTTTTCAAATGTATAACTGTAAAAATATAACAGTGCTGAAAGTTCTTCATGTCAAATGCTGTAACGATTCAAGGCAAGTACAATTGCTTCCTGATTTAATTGTTGTTGATTTTCTGAGAATTGGAATACATGCTGCTTTTCATATGTCACTTTAGAAACCGTTAACGTTAACAGTTTTGATGATTTCACAAATACATTTTCGGACAATCTCAAATTGCAAGGTAAAACGATCGACATGTCTGTTGAACAAGTAGATCTAGACACTTCAGACTGGAAGACTTCTATTTAATGTTGTTCTGTACATATTTCCTTTGCTTTTATAGAAAATATTTCGACGAAAGTGATAATTTGATATTTTCATATTAAACTTTGTGGAATATTCACTAATTACAATTCGTCACCTCAAATGATTGGAGCTGTATTTTTAATACTGTAAGTGTTAAATATGCGAGGTGTGATTTAGCCATTTCTTGGTGTTTTCTAATAAAGATAAATGTTACATAAACTTATGAATCTTTCGTACAAATATTGTGTGAATACGAGTTATGAAGTGCATATTTTGAAATGACTTTTATTAATCTGTTTGATGCGTTAACCAATGAATACTCTTGTACAATGATATTTTTGAAAGGTACTAAGGTAGAGATTTGTCCATTTACCCTGCAAAAAAAGTGCATTGTAAATTAAAGTTATGAAATGAGAAAGTATCCTGTTGATATCGTGTATCATATATATAGTACATAACAATATTGAGTATAAAAATCCGTTTTTCTTTAACTGCAGTTTCCGTTTTTTTTTTTATATCTAAAAATTGTACAATTAAAAAACTTGTAGATTCCTTGAAACTTGTTACGTAATATGTTTCATCCTGTTTAAATTTAATCAAAATATTGTAATGTATTCAAATCTTCACGTCATGATATCCATTCATAATGTTCTGAACAATATGTCTTTAAATGGACACGTAGTAAAACTAAACAATGTGACGCCATATATATATTCATGATGGCAAAAATTAAACTCTAGACGTATTTATTTATATCTTTCTTACGCTTCAGAATGGTTTCAAAGTTGACCAAAACACAACATGCACAATTCTGAGGCTCAAAATGTGACTTTAATGTTTTTGTTGTTAAAAATTACTTACAAACAAAATTTGTAATTCAATTTGGTTGCTTTCTTAGTTACGAACTGGTAATAACGTGGAATTTACCCTTCAAAATATTTGTCAACGTCAAATTATCGCTACAAAAATGTAAAATCATAAAAATACTGAACTTAGAGGACTTACAAACGAACTGCATTAGAAAACGTGATTTTTTTGTTATATATTTCATCCCGTTGAAAATAGTTGTTAAGGACAAACGTTTCCAGTGTATAGTATAAGACCAGTGAGGAAAAATAAAATGAAGAATAAATTCCTCAATTCGAAGATCAAGTTTTGAATTTTGAAATTGTATTCTGCATGATAGAAACGAACGTCCTTTCAGAACACCTGAGATCACCCTACGTTTTTGGTGTGTTTGTGTTGATCAATATTTATTTATCTTTGTTGTGGTGTGTACTATTGTTTGTTCGTTTGTCTGTTTTCAGCCTCGGGCTTATTTTCAACTTTAACTTTTGCTGGTATGCCAATGATAATTTGAATTATGGTTTAGAGATGAAAACAAATACTGAATATTAAAATCTAAGATTGAATGTTGATATTGAAATCTATTTTGAATTTATCATTTGACACCACATTTGTATGTGATTTATATTAGCACGACAATCCCATGACAGATAATGTGACACAGTTTAACAAGTTTACCTGACAGTTTTATTTCACATGATATCATTCACGTAAATGAGTTTTCTCTCAATTGCACGGGAAAAGATTAGTTAAATGGTCATAGTAAGGAAAACAACGATTAGAAAAGAGGGACGAAAGATACCAAAGGAACAGTCAAACTCATCAATCTAAAACAAACTGACAACGCCATGGCTAAAAATGAAAAAGACAAACAAACAGCTCACATGACACAACAACGCCATGGCTAAAAATGAAAAAGACAAGCAAATAACAGCTCACATGACACAACATAGAAAACTAAACAACAAATTAGCCCTGTCTATCTTTCCTGAAACTTCTGAATATCGTTATCACTTTTAGGTCTTTTATATACAATGAAGTGTAGATAGTTTTGGTTAAGTGTACTATTTCTCTTTTAAGTTTTATTATCATAATACAAATGAATATGTACACATAATGTTAATGAAGACTGAGCGAAAATTGAAAGTGAAAAATCTAAATGAAAACGGTTTTTGTACACTGATGGTTGACTGTAATAACATAAACGGTGTTTGATCCAATTCCGCATTTCGACTTAAGAGATGTTCGAGCAAAAATATTTAGAAATTAATGGCTTATTAAAAGATGCAGAGCTCTAAACCAAAAATGACAAAAAAAAATGGTCAAAGCAAGGCAAGGAATCAAAGCTCCTTATGATGGAGATAATTCCTTAATTCAAAATAATTTCAAAATGTTGAAACAGGAATATTTCAATAACAACAAAATGTGTTTACTTGCCTGTACCAGTGTACTGGTTACTGAGCTCGTAATAACCCGGGTAAATCGGTTCACTTGCCGAGAATTCAACCTAGTGGTAGTAATAATATAAATGATACCATTTTGTTGCCTCAGATGTGCATTTTGAAAATCAATGTCTCTCCAATAATGTTTGAGGACCAACATATTTGAAAATCAAAGCTTAATAAAAAGATCCAGAGAGTTAAACCAAAAAGGCAAATGAATAGAGCCAAAGCAGGACGAGGAAACAGAGCTTTACATGATGGAAAAAAATAATCGTTTCACAAATGTTGTAATGTGGCAACAAGAGTAAGTTTCCTGTAATTTTAAATATTTTTATACCAGTTACCTAAGATATCATTTTCAACAGGTTGTATACCAACCATTCTTATTCTAGAAGAATATTTCCCTAGCAAATCTTATTGTTCTTGACTGGAAACTATTTAACACGTACAGTTGGTGCTTATTTTAAGGTATCCGATATTCGAAAGAAGAACATACAATGACATATATACATTTATAACAATAGATGGATGTCGGAGAAATGGGTTAAAAAGTAAATTGTTCATGTTATCAGACGCGCGTTTTCATTTTAAATTAGACGAATGGTGCACACATCTAAATAATATGAGGTTAAAAAAATACCACTTAAAAGGCATTACAATCTGAAAGTTTGAAAGTTCTGTCAAATATCTACCTTCAGTTAGTTTATCTTTAGTAAGTATTTTGAAGAATCAATTTGTTATCATCAGTCAATTAACACAGAAAACACATTCATGGCAGTGCATGTCAATACAAATGCACAGACACTGAGCTAGTCGGCATTGCATGTTAACACAAATGCACAGAAAGGTGGTCTTTTGTCATTATTTCAATGTTCATACATATTGATAGTTTTATCAAAATTTAATCGGTTGAACTATCCCAATTGTAATCGAAAAACATCTTCATATTCCCCTGTGAAAAGTCTGTCTGCATTGTACGCCGTTACGCGCAGTTATTGTACGTAACGTTTTGAACGTTTTTTTAGATAGCGATAGAAAAAACAAAGTATCATGTTCAAATTTATTTCAGACGTTCAAAACAAAAAGTCAAATAATTAACGTATTATCCCTATTGTCTATCAATGTATGTCGTGTTTAATTATAAAACAATCGAATGAAAGGTTACAAATTAATGATTTCATTTTGAATTTTGGTGTTTTTACGCTACTTTTAAACACTGCATTTAGGATTTTGTGGCGGACAGTTTTCATTAGTTAAAAAATTAATGTATGTAATCTACTATTTGATGTTCATATAGTCAACAAAACATACACCGTGGAATACAACATTAATTTACAGTGAATCAGGGAGATTTGAAGATTTGCTTTTTCGACAAATCATATATACCTTATGAAATATGACTACTCTGCGGTGAACAATATACATCTATTTCCCGTGTCTGAGGGAAATATGAGGATTTGTACACACAAGAAAAATCATATTTCACGAGGGCATCGCCAGAAATTGTTTTCTTATCCATTTTGTTTTAAAACTAAACACAAATAAATATATGTAGATTTTCCAAAAATTAGCGAACAGTCTGCTTTAAAAAAAAACAACTACCAAACCAACTTCCTATGTGTAGTAAATTAGACTGAAAATGCATTAATAATTTATCACACAAAGTTATGCATACATTAAAATTCCACATTTGATTTTTTTTTATAAATTTATTTCAAACAAAATTAACAGTCCTGAACAGGTTTGATTATTCATATGCAAAACATAATTTTGTAAGTCGGTTTGCTCCAGAAGTCATATAGAGTTTCAAACAAAATAAACTGTCTAAACAGGTTTGACTTTTCATATGCAAAACATGGTGAATCACAATGAAAATAATATGGTCTCTTCGTTTGCCCCAGAAGTATTCGTTACCACGCCAATATACAATACTTTTTAAAAAAGTTATCATCAACCAATAAATATCTTCTGTCACGTTTCAAATGTATAACTGTGCAAATATAACAGTGCTAAAAGTTCTTCATGTCAAATGCTGTAACGATTCAAGGCAAGTACAATTGCTGCCTGATTTGACTGTTGTTGATTTTCTGAGAATTGGAATACATGCTGCTTTTCATATGTCACTTTAGAAACCGTTAACGTTAACAGTTTTGATGATATCACATATACATTTTCGGACAATCTCAAATTGCAAGGTAAAACGATCGACATGTCTGTTGAACAAGTAGATCTAGACACTTCAGACTGGAAGACTTCTATTTAATGTTGTTCTGTACATATTTCCTTTGCTTTTATAGAAAATATTTCGACGAAAGTGATAATTTGATATTTTCATATTAAACTTTGTGGAATATTCACTAATTACAATTCGTCACCTCAAATGATTGGAGCTGTATTTTTAATACTGTAAGTGTTAAATATGCGAGGTGTGATTTAGCCATTTCTTTGGTGTTTTCTAATAAAGATAAATGTTACATAAACTTATGAATCTTTCGTACAAACATTGTGTGAATACGAGTTATGAAGTGCATATTTTGAAATGACTTTTATTAATCTGTTTGATGCTTCAACCAATGAATACTCTTGTACAATGATATTTTTGTAAGGTACTAAGGTAGAGATTTGTCCATTTACCCTGCAAAAAAGTGCATTGCAAGTTAAAGTTATGAAATTAGAGAAAGTATCCTGTTGATATCGTGTATCATATATATAGTACATAACAATATTGAGTATAAAAATCTGTTTTTCTTTAACTGCAGTTTCCGTTTTTTTTATATCTAAAAATTGTCACAATTAAAAAAACTTGTAGATTCCTTGAAAATTGTTACGTAATATGTTTCATCCTGTTTAAATTTAATCAAAATATTTTAATGCAATCAAATCTTCACGTCATGATATCCATTCATAATGTTCTGAACAATATGTCTTTCAATGGACACGTAGTAAAACTAAACAATGTGACGCCATATATATATTCATGATGGCAAAAATAAAACTCTAGACGTATTTATTTATATTTTTCTTACGCTTCAGAATGGTTTCAAAGTTGACCAAAACACAACATGCACAATTCTGAGGCTCAAAATGTGACTTTAATGTTTTTGTTGTTAAAAATTACTTACAAACAAAATTTGTAATTCAATTTGGTTGCTTTCTTAGTTACGAACTGGTATAACGTGGAATTTACCCTTCAAAATAGTTGTCAACGTCAAATTATCGCTACAAAAATGTAAAATCACAAAAATACTGAACTAAGAGGACTTACAAACGAACTGCATTAGAAAACGTGATTTTTTTGCTATATATTTCATCCCGTTGAAAATAGTTGTTAAGGACAAACGTTTCCAGTGTATAGTATAAGACCAGTGAGGGAAAATAAAATGAAAAAATAAATTCCTCAATTTGAAGATCAAGTTTTGAATTTTGAAATTGTATTCTGCATGATAGAAACGAACGTCCTTTCAGAACACCTGAGATCACCCTACGTTTTTGGTGTGTTTGTGTTGATCAAGATTTATTTATCTTTGTTGTGGTGTGTACTATTGTTTGTTCGTTTGTCTGTTTTCAGCCTTGGGCTTATTTTCAACTTAAACGTTTGCTGGTATGCCAATGATAATTTGAATTATTGTTTAGAGATGAAAACAAATACTGAATATTAAAATCTAAGATTGAATGTTGATATTGAAATCTATTTTGAATTTATCATTTGACACCACATTTGTATGTGATTTATATTAGCACGACAATCCCATGATAGATAATGTGACACAGTTTAACAAGTTTATCTGACAGTTTTTATTTCACATAATATCATTCACGTAAATGAGTTTTCTCTCAATTTCACGGGAAAAGATTAATTAAATGGTCATAGTAAGGAAAACAACGATTGGAAAAGAGGGACGAAAGATACCAAAGGAACAGTCAAACTCATCAATCTAAAACAAACTGACAACGCCATGGCTAAAAATGAAAAGGACAAACAAACAGCTCACATGACCCAACAACGCCATGGCTAAAAATGAAAAAGACAAGCAAACAACAGCTCACATGACACAACATAGAAAACTAAACAACAAATTAACCCTGTCTATCTTTTCTGAAACTTCCGAATATCGTTATCACTTTTAGGTCTTTTATATACAATGAAGTGTAGATAGTTTTGGTTAAGTGTACTATTTCTCTTTTAGTTTTTATTATCATAATACAAATGAATATGTATACATAATGTTAATGAAGACTGAGCGAAAATTGAAAGTGAAAAATCTAAATGAAAACGGATTATGTACACTGATGGTTGACTGTAATAACTTAAACGGTGTTTGGTCCAATTCCGCATTTCGACTTAAGAGATGTTCGAGCCAAAATATTTAGAAATCAATAGCTTATTAAAAGATGTAGAGCTCTAAACCAAAAAGGACAAAAAAAATTGTCAAAGCAAGGCAAGGAATCAAAGCTCCACATGATGGAGATAATTCCTTAATTCAAAATAATTTCAAAATGTTGAAACAGGAATATTCCAATAACAACAAAATGTGTTTACTTGCTGTGTTTACTTGCCTGTACCAGTGTACTGGTTACTGAGCTCGTGATAACCCGGGTAAATCAGTTCACTTGCAGAGAATTCAACCTAGTGGTAGTAATAATATAAATAATACCATTTTGTTGCCTCAGATGTGCATTTTGAAAATCAATGTCTCTCCAATAATGTTTGAGTACCAACATATTTGAAAATCAAAGCTTAATAAAAAGATCCAGAGATGTAAACCAAAAAGGCAAATGAATAGAGCCAAAGCAGGACGAGGAAACAGAGCTTTACATGAGGGAAAAAAATAATCGTTTCACAAATGTTGTAATGTGGCAACAAGAGTAAGTTTCTTGTAATTTTAAATATTTTTATACCAGTTACCTAAGATATCATTTGCAACAGGTTGTATACCAACCATTCTTATTCTAGAAGAATATTTCCCTAGCAAATCTTATTGTTCTTGACTGGAAACTATTTAACACGTACAGTTGGTGCTTATTTTAAGGTATCCGATATTCGAAAGAAGAACATACAATGACATATATACATTTATAACAATAGATGGATGTCAGAGAATTCTGTTAAAAAGTAAATTGTTCATGTTATCAGACGCGCGTTTTCACTTTAAATTAGACGAATGGTGCACACATCTAAATAATATGAGGTTAAAAAAATACCACTTAAACAGCATTACAATCTGAAAGTTTGAAAGTTCTGTCAAATATCTACCTTCAGTTAGTTTATCTTTAGTAAGTATTTTGAAGAATCAATTTGTTACCATCAGTCAATTAACACAGAAAACACATTCATGGCAGTGCATGTCAATACAAATGCACAGACAGCTAGTCGGCATTGCATGTTAACACAAATGCACAGAAAGCTGGTCTTTTGTCATTATTTCAATGTTCATACATATTGATAGTTTTATCAAAATTTAATCGGTTGAACTATCCCAATTGTAATCGAAAAAAATCTTCATATTCCCATGTGAAAAGTCTATCTGCATTGTACGCCGTTACGCGCAGTTATTGTACGTAACGTTTTGAACGTTTTTTTTAGATAGCGATAGAAAAAACAAAGTATCATGTTCAAATTTATTTCAGACGTTCAAAACAAAAAGTCAAATAATTAACGTATTATCCCTATTGTCTATCAATGTATGTCGTGTTAAATTATACAACAATCGAATGAAAGGTTACAAATTAATGATTTCATTTTGAATTTTGGTGTTTTTACGCTACTTTTAAACACTGCATTTAGGATTTTGTGGCGGTCAGTTTTCATTAGTTAAAAAATTAATGTATGTAATCTACTATTTGATGTTCATATAGTCAACAAAACATACACCGTGGAATACAACATTAATTTACAGTGAATCAGGGAGATTTGAAGATTTGCTTTTTCGACAAATCATATATACCTTATGAAATATGAGTACTCTGCGGTGAACAATATATATTTATTTCCCGTGTCTGAGGGAAATATGAGGATTTGTACACACAGGAAAAATCATATTTCACGAGGGCATCGCCAGAGGGAAATATGTCTTTTCGAGGGCGTACAAATCGTCATATCTCACGAAACAAGCTAAGGGAAATGAATGTTTTATTCCACTGCCTATACTTTTTTTTACTGAATATAAAATTTACATATTAATTGTTTTCTTATCCATTTTGTTTTAAAACTAAACACAAATAAATATATGTAGATTTTCCAAAAATTAGCGAACACTCTGCTTAAAAAAACCCAACACAAAACCAACTTCCTATGTGTAGTAAATTAGACTGAAAATACATTAATAATTTATCACACAAAGCTATGCATACATTAAAATTCCACATTTGATTTTTTTTTATAAATTTATTTCAAACAAAATTAACAGTCCTGAACAGGTTTGATTATTCATATGCAAAACATAATTTTGTAAGTCCGTTTGCTCCAGAAGTCATATAGAGTTTCAAACAAAATAAACTGTCATAAACAGGTTTAACTTTTCATATGCAAAACGAGGTAAATCACAATGAAAATAATATGGTCTCTTCGTTTGCCCCAGAATTATTCGTGACCACGCCAATATACAATAATTTAAAAAAAAGTTGTCATCAACCAATAAATATCTCCTGTCACGTTTCAAATGTATAACTGTGCAAATATAACAGTGCTGAAAGTTCTTCATGTCAAATGCTGTAACGATTCAAGGCAAGTACAATTGCTTCCTGATTTGATTGTTGTTGATTTCCTGAGAATTGGAATACATGCTGCTTTTCATATGTCACTTTAGAAACCGTTAACGTTAACAGTTTTGATGATTTAACAAATACATTTTCGGACAATCTCAAATTGCAAGGTAAAACGATCGAAATGTCTGTTGAACAAGTAGATATAGACACTTCGGACTGGAAGACTTCTATTTAATGTTGTTCTGTACATATTTCCTTTGCTTTTATAGAAAATATTTCGACGAAAGTGATAATTTGATATTTTCATATTAAACTTTATGGAATGTTCACTAATTACAATTCGTCACCTCAAATGATTGGAGCTGTATTTTTAATACTGTAAGTGTTAAATATTCGAGGTGTGATTTAACCATTTCTTTGGTGTTTTCTAATAAAGATAAATGTTACATAAACTTATAAATCTTTCGTACAAACATTGTGTGAATACGAGTTATGAAGTGCATATTTTGAAATGACTTTTATTAATCTGTTTGATGCGTTAACCAATGAATACTCTTGTACAATGATATTTTTGTAAGGTACTAAGGTAGAGATTTGTCCATTTACCCTGCAAAAAAAGTGCATTGCAAATTAAAGTTATGAAATAAGAGAAAGTATCCTGTTGATATCGTGTATCATATATATAGTACATAACCATATTGAGTTTAAAAAATCTGTTTTTCTTTAACTGCAGTTTCCGTTTTGATATATCTAAAAATTGTACAATTAAAAAACTTGCAGATTCCTTGAAACTTGTTACGTAATATGTTTCATCCTGTTTAAATTTAATCAAAATATTTTAATGCAATCAAATCTTCACGTCATGATATCCATTCATAATGTTCTGAACAATATGTCTTTCAATGGACACGTAGTAAAACTAAACAATGTGACGCCATATATATATTCATCATGGCAAAAATAAAACTCTAGACGTATTTATTTATATCTTTCTTACGCTTCAGAATGGTTTCAAAGTTGACAAAAACACAACATGCACAATTCTGAGGCTCAAAATGTGACTTTAATGTTTTTGTTGTTAAAAATTACTTACAAACAAAATTTGTAATTCAATTTGGTTGCTTTCTTAGTTACGAACTGGTATAACGTGGAATTTACCCTTCAAAATATTTGTCAACGTCAAATTATCGCTACAAAAATGTAAAATCACAAAAATACTGAACTTAGAGGACTTACAAGCGAACTGCATTAGAAAACGTGATTTTTTTGTTATATATTTCATCCCGTTGAAAATAGTTGTTAAGGACAAACGTTTCCAGTGTATAGTATAAGACCAGTGATGGAAAATAAAATGAAGAATAAATTCCTCAATTTGAAGATCAAGTTTTGAATTTTGAAATTGTATCCTGCATGATAGAAACGAACGTCCTTTCAGAACACCTGAGATCACCCTACGTTTTTGGTGTGTTTGTGTTGATCAAGATTTATTTATCTTTGTTGTGGTGTGTACTATTTTTTGTTCGTTTGTCTGTTTTCAGCCTTGGGCTTATTTTCAACTTATGCGTTTGCTGGTATCCCATTGATAATTTGAATTATTGTTTAGAGATGAAAACAAATACTGAATATTAAAATCTAAGATTGAATGTTGATATTGAAATCTATTTTGAATTTATCATTTGACACCACATTTGTATGTGATTTAGATTAGCACGACAATCCCATGATAGATAATGTGACACAGTTTAACAAGTTTACCTGACAGTTTTATTTCACATAATCCATTCACGTAAATGAGTTTTCTCTCAATTTCACGGGAAAAGATTAATTAAATGGTCATAGTAAGGAAAACAACGATTGAAAAAGAGGGACGAAAGATACCAAAGGAACAGTCAAACTCATCAATCTAAAACAAACTGACAACGCCATGGCTAAAAATGAAAAAGTCAAACAAACAGCTCACATGACACAACAACGCCATGGCTAAAAATGAAAAAGACAAGCAAACAACAGCTCACATGACACAACATAGAAAACTAAACAACAAATTAGCCCTTTCTATCTTTCCTGAAACTTCCGAATATCGTTATCACTTTTAGGTCTTTTATATACAATGAAGTGTAGATAGTTTTGGTTAAGTGTACCATTTCTCTTATAGTTTTTATTATCATAATACAAATGAATATGTATACATATGTTAATGAAGACTGAGCGAAAATTGAAAGTGAAAAATCTAAATGAAAACGGTTTATGTACACTGATGGTTGACTGTAATAATATAAACGGTGTTTGATCCAATTCCGCATTTCGACTTAAGAGATGTTCGAGCCAAAATATTTAGAAATCAATAGCTTATTAAAAGATGTAGAGCTCCAAACCAAAAATGACAAAAACAAATTGTCAAAGCAAGGCAAGGAATCAAAGCTCCGCATGATGGAGATAATTCCTTAATTCAAAATAATTTCAAAATGTTGAAACAGGAATATTTCAATAACAACAAAATGTGTTTACTTCCCTGTACCAGTGTACTGGTTACTGAGCTCGTGATAACCCGGGTAAATCAGTTCACTTGCAAAGAATTCAACCTAGTGGTAGTAATAATATAAATAATACCATTTTGTTGCCTCAGATGTGCATTTTGAAAATCAATGTCTCTCCAATAATGTTTGAGTACCAAAATATTTGAAAATCAAAGCTTAATAAAAATATCCAGAGATTTAAACCAAAAAGGCAAATGAATAGAGCCAAAGCAGGACGAGGAAACAGAGCTTTACATGACGGAACAAAATAATCGTTTCACAAGTGTTGTAATGTGGCAACAAGAGTAAGTTTCCTGTAATTTTAAATATTTTTATACCAGTTACCTAAGATATCATTTTCAACAGGTTGTATACCAACCATTCTTATTCTAGAAGAATATTTCCCTAGCAAATCTTATTATTCTTGACTGGAAACTATTTAACACGTACAGTTGGTGCTTATTTTAAGGTATCCGATATTCGAAAGAAGAACATACAATGACATATATACATTTATAACAATAGATGGATGTCAGAGAAATGGGTTAAAAAGTAAATTGTTCATGTTATCAGACGCGCGTTTTCACTTTAAATAAGACGAATGGTGCACACATCTAAATAATATGAGGTTAATAAAATACCACTTCAAAGGCATAACAATCGGAAAGTTTGAAAGTTCTGTCAAATATCTACCTTCAGTTAGTTTATCTTTAGTAAGTATTTTGAAGACTGAATCAATTTGTTATCATCAGTCAATTAACACAGAAAACACATTCATGGCATTGCATGTCAATACAAATGCACAGACAGCTAGTAGGCATTGCATGTTAACACAAATGCACAGAAAGCTGGTCTTTTGTCATTATTTCAATGTTCATACATATTGATAGTTTTATCAAAATTTAATCGGTTGAACTATCCTAATTGTAATCGAAAAAAATCTTCATATTCCCCTATGAAAAGTCTGTCTGCATTGTCCGCCGCTACGCGCAGTTATTGTACGTAACGTTTTGAACGTTTTTTTAGATAGCGATAGAAAAAACAAAGTATCATGTTCAAATTTATTTCAGACGTTCAAAACAAAAAGTCAAATAATTAACGTATTATCCCTATTGTCTATCAATGTATGTCGTGTTAAATTATAAAACAATCGAATGAAAGGTTACAAATTAATGATTTCATTTTGATTTTTTGTGTTTTTGCGCTACTTTTAAACACTGCATTTAGGATTTTATGGCGGACAGTTTTCATTAGTTAAAAGATTAATGTATGTAGTCTACTATTTGATGTTCATATAGTCAACAAAACAAACACCGTGGAATACAACATTAATTTACAGTGAATCAGGGAGATTTGAAGATTTGCTTTTTCGACAAATCATATATACCTTATGAAATATGAGTACTCTGCGGTGAACAATATATATTTATTTCCCGTGTCTGAGGGAAATATGAGGATTTGTACACACAAGAAAAATCATATTTCACGAGGGCATCGCCAGAGGGAAATATGTCTTTTCGAGGGCGTACAAATTGTCATATCACACGAAACAAGCTAAGGGAAATGAATGTTTTATTCCACTGCCTATACTTTTTTTTACTGAATATAAAATTTACATATAAATTGTTTTCTTATCCATTTTGTTTTAAAACTAAACACAAATAAATATATGTAGATTTTCCAAAAATTAGCGAACACTCTGCTTAAAAAAAAAAACCCTACCAAACCAACTTCCTATGTGTAGTAAATTAGACTGAAAATGCATTAATAATTTATCACACAAAGTTATGCATACATTAAAATTCCACATTTGATTTTTTTTTTATAAATTTATTTCAAACAAAATTAATAGTCCTGAACAGGTTTGATTATTCATATGCAAAACATAATTTTGTAAGTCCGTTTGCTCCAGAAGTCATATAGAGTTTCAAACAAAATAAACTGTCATAAACAGGTTTGACTTTTCATATGCAAAACATGGTAAATCACAATGAAAATAATATGGTCTCTTCGTTTGCCCCAGAAATATTCGTTACCACGCCAATATACAATACTTTTTAAAAAAGTTATCATCAACCAATAAATATCTCCTGTCACGTTTCAAATGTATAACTGTGCAAATATAACAGTGCTGAAAGTTCTTCATGTCAAATGCTGTAACGATTCAAGGCAAGTACAATTGCTTCCTGATTTGATTGTTGTTGATTTTCTGAGAATTGGAATACATGCTGCTTTTCATATGTCACTTTAGAAACCGTAAACGTTAACAGTTTTGATGATTTCACAAATACATTTTCGGACAATCTCAAATTGCAAGGTAAAACGATCGACATGTCTGTTGTACAAGTAGATCTAGACACTTCAGACTGGAAGACTTCTATTTAATGTTGTTCTGTACATATTTCCTTTGCTTTTATAGAAAATATTTCGACGAAAGTGATAATTTGATATTTTCATATTAAACTTTGTGGAATATTCACTAATTACAATTCGTCACCTCAAATGATTGGAGATGTATTTTTAATACTGTAAGTGTTAAATATGCGAGGTGTGATTTAGCCATTTCTTTGGTGTTTTCTAATAAAGATAAATGTTACATAAACTTATGAATCTTTCGTACAAACATTGTGTGAATACGAGTTATGAAGTGCATATTTTGAAATGACCTTTATTAATCTGTTTGATGCGTCAACCAATGAATACTCTTGTACAATGATATTTTTGTAAGGTACTAACGTAGAGATTTTTCCGTTTACCCTACAAAAAAAAAAGTGCGTTGCAAATTAAAGTTATGAAATTAGAGAAAGTATCCTGTTGATATCGTGTATCATATATATAGTACATAACAATATTGAGTATACAAATCTGTTTTTCTTTAACTGCAGTTTTCGTTTTTTTATATCTAAAAATTGTACAATTAAAAAACTTGTAGATTCCTTGAAACTTGTTACGTAATATGTTGTATCCTGTTTAAATTTAATCAAAATATTTTAATGCAATCAAATCTTCACGTCATGATATCCATTCATAATGTTCTGAAAAATATGTCTTTCAATGAACACGTAGTAAAACTAGACAATGTGACGCCATATATATATTCATGATGGCAAAAATAAAACTCTAGACGTATTTATTTATATCTTTCTTACGCTTCAGAATGGTTTCAAAGTTGACCAAAACACAACATGCACAATTCTGAGGTTCAAAATGTGACTTTAATGTTTTTGTTGTTAAAAATTACTTACAAACAACATTTGTAATTCAATTTGGTTGCTTTCTGAGTTACGAACTGGTATAACGTGGAATTTACCCTTCAAAATATTTGTCAACGTCAAATTATCGCTACAAAAATGTAAAATCACAAAAATACTGAACTTACAGGACTAACAAACGAACTGCATTAGAAAACGTGATTTTTTTGTTATATATTTCATCCTGTTGAAAATAGTTGTTAAGGACAAACGTTTCTAGTGTATAGTATAAGACCAGTGAGGGAAAATAAAATGAAAAATAAAATATAAAAGTTTTGAATTTTGAAATTGTATTCTGCATGATAGAAACGAACGTCCTTTCAGAACACCTGAGATCACCCTACGTTTTTGGTGTGTTTGTGTTGATCAAGATTTATTTATCTTTGTTGTGGTGTGTACTATTGTTTGTTCGTTTGTCTGTTTTCAGTCTTGGTCTTATTTTCAACTTAAACGTTTACTGGTATGCCAATGATAATTCGAATTATTGTTTAGAGATGAAAACAAATACTGAATATTAAAATCTAAGATTGAATGTTGATATTGAAATCTATTTTGAATTTATCATTTGACACCACATTTGTATGTGATTTATATTAGCACGACAATCCCATGATAGGTAATGTGACACAGTTTAACAAGTTTACCTGACAGTTTTTATTTCACATAATATCATTCACGTAAATGAGTTTTCTCCCAATTTCACGGGAAAAGATTAATTAAATGGTCATAGTAAGGAAAACAACGATTGGAAAAGAGGGACGAAAGATACCAAAGGAACAGTCAAACTCATCAATCTAAAACAAACTGACAACGCCATGGCTAAAAATGAAAAAGACAAACAAACAGCTCACATGACACAACAACGCCATGGCTAAAAATGAAAAAGACAAGCAAACAACAGCTCACATGACACAACATAGAAAACTAAACAACAAATTAGCCCTGTCTATCTTTCCTGAAACTTCCGAATATCGTTATCACTTTTAGGTCTTTTATATACAATGAAGTGTAGATGGTTTTGGTTAAGTGTACTATTTCTCTTTTAGTTTTCATTATCATAATACAAATGAATATGTATACATAAAGATTGAGCGAAAATCGAAAATGAAAAATCTAAATGAAAATGGTTTATGTACACTGATGGTTGACTGTAATATCATAAACGGTACCATTGTGTTTGATCCAATTCCGCATTTCGACTCAAGAGATGTTCGAGCCAAAATATTTAGAAATCAATAGCTAATTGAAAGATGTAGAGCTTTAAAACAAAAATGACAAAACAAATGTCAAAGCAAGGCAAGGAATCAAAGTTCCGCATGATGAAGATAGTTCCTTAATTCAAAATAATTTCAATATAAAAGCTATATATTCACATACTTTAAAATCAGGAAGTAAAAACCTAAGATAAAAGCACTCTGTTAATGCTAAAATGAAGGATTCAAATCCATTAAAACAGAATATATTCAAATCATAAATCTGTTCTTGTCGAGTGTGTATAGGCAACACATCTAATGTATTCCTATATCTGTCGCTAAAGGGGTCCATCCTTTCTTTGTCTGTCTTACGTACTGATGCGATCATTTCTATAGAGTTCGCATTTTAACACACGTTACGGCCTGTATTTTTTGATAAAATCTGTAAAAACATATAAGTTAGGGTGCAGCTGCTCAGAAATGAGGTGGATAGCGTTACAGTGTGCATATATATGTACTTAGTCTGTATGCTAGGAATGTAAGACATATGTCATCAGAAGGAGCTTCAGACATTTTGTCAAATGTGAAGCAGTCGTTGATTTCATTTGGGGAAAGGAATGGTAACCCGAAAAAAAATGGGATAGCCATTTACAAATGATGCTTAATTTATCTTTATACTCTGTGCTCAGCCCAAGTAACAGTATTAACTTATCTGTAACTTACCTGTAAATCCAATTAGGAGAAAAATAAAATCGGCGTAAATGAAAAAATGAAATCGGCGCAAATGAAAAAATGAAAATTTTCAAAGTCGGCGCAAATATCATACGCCCAGTTGAACTATACCAATTGTAACAAATCTACATATTCCCCTGTGAAAAGTCTTTCTGCATTGTGCGCTGTTACACGCAGTTATTGTACGTAACGTTTTGAACTTTTTTTAGATAGCGATAGCAAAAACAAAATATCATGTTCAAATTTCAAAAAAAGTCAAATAATTAACGTATTATCCCTACTGTCTATCAATGTATGTCGTGTTAAATTATAAAAAAATCGAATCAAAAGATACAAATTAATGATTTCATTTTGATTTTTGTTTTTTAACGCTACTTTTGAACACTGCATTTAGGATTTTGTGGCGGCCAGTTTTCATTAGTTCAAAAATTAATGTATGTAATCTACTATTTGATGTTCATATAGTCAACAAAACAAACACCGTGGAATACAACATTAATTTACAGTGAATCAGGGAGATTTGAAGATTTGCTTTTTCGACAAATCATATATACCTTATGAAATATGACTATTCTGCGGTGAACAATATATATTTATTTCCCGTGTCTGAGGGAAATATGAGGATTTGTACACACAAGAAAAATCATATTTCACGAGGGCATCGCCAGAGGGAAATATGTCTTTTCGAGGGCGTACAAATCGTCATATCTCACGAAACAAGCTAAGGAAAATGAATGTTTTATTCCACTGCCTATACTTTTTTTTACTGAATATAAAATTTACATATAAATTGTTTTCTTATCCATTTTGTTTTAAAACTAAACACAAATAAATATATGTAGATTTTCCAAAAATTAGCGAACACTCTGCTTTAAAAAAAAACAACTACCAAACCAACTTCCTATGTGTAGTAAATTAGACTGAAAATGCATTAATAATTTATCACACAAAGTTATGCATATATTTAAATTCCACATTTGATTTTTTTTATAAATTTATTTCAAACAAAATTAACAGTCCTGAACAGGTTTGATTATTCATATGCAAAACATAATTTTGTAAGTCCGTTTGCTCCAGAAGTCATATAGAGTTTCAAACAAAATAAACTGTCATAAACAGGTTTGACTTTTCATATGCAAAACATGGTAAATCACAATGAAGATAATATGGTCTCTTCGTTTGCCCCAGCATTATTCGTTACCACGCCATTATACAATACTTTAAAAAAAAGTTATCATCAACCAATAAATATCTTCTGTCACGTTTCAAATGTATAACTGTGCAAATATAACAGTGCTAAAAGTTCTTCATGTCAAATGCTGTAACGATTCAAGGCAAGTACAATTGCTTCCTGATTTGATTGTTGTTGATTTTCTGAGAATTGGAATACATGCTGCTTTTCATATGTCACTTTAGAAACCGTTAACGTTAACAGTTTTGATGATATCACATATACATTTTCGGACAATCTCAAATTGCAAGGTAAAACGATCGACATGTCTGTTGAACAAGTAGATCTGGACACTTCAGACTGGAAGACTTCTATTTAATGTTGTTCTGTACATATTTCCTTTGCTTTTATAGAAAATATTTCGACGAAAGTGATAGTTTGATATTTTCATATTAAACTTTGTGGAATATTCACTAATTACAATTCGTCACCTCAAATGATTGGAGCTGTATTTTTAATACTGTAAGTGTTAAATATGCGAGGTGTGATTTCGCCATTTCTTTGGTGTTTTCTAATAAAGATAAATGTTACATAAACTTATGAATCTTTCGTACAAACATTGTGTGAATACGAGTTATGAAGTGCATATTTTGAAATGACTTGTATTAATCTGTTTGATGCGTCAACCAATGAATACTCTTGTACAATGATATTTTTGTAAGGTACTAAGGTAGAGATTTGTCCATTTACCCTGCAAAAAAAGTGCATTGCAAATAAAAGTTATGAAATTAGAGAAAGTATCCTGTTGATATCGTGTATCATATATATAGTACATAACAATATTGAGTATACAAATCTGTTTTTCTTTAACTGCAGTTTCCGTTTTTTTATATCTAAAAATTGTACAATTAAAAAACTTGTAGATTCCTTGAAACTTGTTACGTAATATGTTTCATCCTGTTTAAATTTAATCAAAAGATTTTAATGCAATCAAATCTCCACGTCATGATATCCATTCTTAATGTTCTGAACAATATGTCTTTCAATGGACACGTAGTAAAACTAGACAATGTGACGCCATTTATAAATATTCATGATGGCAAAAATAAAACTCTAGACGTATTTATTTATATCTTTCTTACGCTTCAGAATGGTTTCAAAGTTGACCAAAACACAACATGCACAATTCTGGGGCTTAAAATGTGACTTTAATGTTTTTTTTTGTTGTTAAAACTTACTTACAAACAAAATTTGTAATTCAATTTGGTTGCTTTCTTAGTTACGAACTGGTATAACGTGGAATTTACCCTTCAAAATATTTGTCAACGTCAAATTATCGCTACAAAAATGTAAAATCACAAAAATACTGAACTTACAGGACTTACAAACGAACTGCATTAGAAAACGTGATTTTTTTGTTATATATTTCATCCCGTTGAAAATAGTTGTTAAGGACAAACGTTTCCAGTGTATAGTATAAGACCAGTGAGGGAAAATAAAATGAAAAATAAATTTCTCAATTTGAAGATCAAGTTTTGAATTTTGAAATTGTATTCTTCATGATAGAAACGAACGTCCTTTCAGAACACCTGAGATCAGCCTACGTTTTTGGTGTGATTGTGCTGATCAAGATTTATTTATCTTTGTTGTGATGTGTACTATTGTTTGTTCGTTTGTCTGTTTTCAGCCTTGGTTTTATTTTCAACTTAAACGTTTGCTGGTATGCCAATGATAATTTGAATTATTGTTTAGAGATGAAAACAAATACTGAATATTAAAATCTAACATTGAATGTTGATATTGAAATCTATTTTGAATTTATCATTTGACACCACATTTGTATGTGATTTATATTAGCACGACAATCCCATGATAGATAATGTGACACAGTTTAACAAGTTTACCTGACAGTTTTTATTTCACATAATATCATTCACGTAAATGAGTTTTCTCTCAATTTCACGGGAAAAGATTAATTAAATGGTCATAGTAAGGAAAACAACGATTGGAAAAAGAGAGACGAAAGACACTAAAGGAACAGTCAAACTCATCAATCTAAAACAAACTGACAACACCATGGCTAAAAATGAAAAAGACAAACAAACAGCTCACATGACACAACAACGCCATGGCTAAAAATGAAAAAGACAAGCAAACAACAGCTCAAATGACACAACATAGAAAACTAAACAACAAATTAGCCCTGTCTATCTTTCCTGAAACTTCAGAATATCGTTATCACTTTTAGGTCTTTTATATACAATGACGTGTAGATGGTTTTGGTTAAGTGTACTATTTCTCTTTTAGTTTTCATTATCATAATAGAAATAAATATGTATACATAATGTTAATGAAGACTGAGGGAAAATCGAAAGTGAAAAATCTAAATGAAAACGGTTTATGTACACTGATGGTTGGCTGTAATAACATAAACGGTGTTTGATCCAATTCCGCATTTCGACTTCAGAGATGTTCGAGCCAAAATATTTAGAAATTAATAGCTTATTAAAAGATGTAAAGCTTTAAACCAAAAAATGACAAAAAAAAATTGTCAAAGCAAGGCAAGGAATCAAAGCTTCGCATAATGGAGATAATTCCTTAATTCAAAATAATTTCAAAATGTTGAAACAGGAATATTTCAATAACAACAAAATGTGTTTACTTGCCTGTACCAGTGTACTGGTTACTGAGCTCGTGATAACCCGGGTAAATCAGTTCACTTGCAGAGAATTCAACCTAGTGGTAGTAATACTATAAATAATACCATTTTGTTGCCTCAGATGTGCATTTTGAAAATCAATGTCTCTCCAATAATGTTTGAGTACCAACATATTTGAAAATCAAAGCTTAATAAAAAGATCCAGAGATGTAAACCAAAAAGACAAATGAATAGAGCCAAAGCAGGACGAGTAAACAGAGCTTTACATGAGGAAAATAAAAAATCGTTTCACAAATGTTGTAATGTGGCAACAAGAGTAAGTTTTCTGTAATCTTAAATATTTTTATACCAATTACCTAAGATATCATTTTCAACAGGTTGTATGACAACCATTCTTATTCTAGGAGAATATTTCCCTAGCAAATCTTATTGTTCTTGACTGGAAACTAGTTAACACGTACAGTTGGTGCTTATTTTAAGGTATCCGATATTCGAAAGAAGAACATACAATGACATATATACATTTATACAAAATAGATGGATGTCAGAGAAATGGGTTAAAAAATAAATTGTTCATGTTATCAGACGCGGAGTTCACTTTTAATTAGACGAATGGTGCACACATCTAAATAATATGAGGTTGAAAAAATACCACTTAAAAGGCATTACAATCTGAAAGTTTGAAAGTTCTGTCAAATATCTACCTTCAGTTAGTTTATCTTTAGTAAGTATTTTGAAGAATCAATTTGTTATCTTCAGTCAATTAACACAGGAAACACATTCATGGCATTGCATGTCAACATAAATGCACAGACAGCTGGTCGGCATTGCATTTTAACACAAATGCACAGAACGCTGGTCTTTTGTCATTATTTCAATGTTCATACATATTGATAGTTTTATCAAAATTTAATCGGTTGAACTATCCCAATTGTAATTGAAAAAAAATCTTCATATTCCCCTGTGAAAAGTCTGTCTGCATTGTGTGCAGATATTGTATGTAACGTTTTGAACTTTTTTTTAGATAGCGATAGAAAAAACAAAGTATCATGTTCACATTTATTTCAGACGTTCAAAACAAAAAGTCAAATAATTAACGTATTATCCCTACTGTCTATCAATGTATGTCGTGTTAAATAATAAACCAATCGAATGAAAGGTTACAAATTAATGATTTAATTTTGAATTTTGGTGTTTTTACGCTACTTTTAAACACTGCATTTAGGATTTTGTGGCGGCCAGTTTTCATAAGTTAAAACATTAATGTATGTAATCTACTATTTGATGTTCATATAGTCAACAAAACATATACCGTGGAATACAACATTAATTTACAGTGAATCAGGGAGATTTTAAGATTTGCTTTTTCGAAAAATCATATATACCTTATGAAATATGACTATTCTGCGGTGAACAATATATATTTATTTCCCGTGTCTGAGGGAAATATGAGGATTTGTACACACAAGAAAAATCATATTTCACGAGGGCATCGCCAGAGGGAAATATGTCTTTTCGAGGGCGTACAAATTGTCATATCACACGAAACAAGCTAAGGGAAATGAATGTTTTATTCCACTGCCTATACTTTTTTACTGAATATAAAATTTACGTATCCATTGTTTTCTTATCCATTTTGTTTTAAAACTAAACACAACATACAGTAACACAATGATAATCAGACCCGATTTAAAATTAATTATTTATTTATTCTTTGGCGCTCAAATCAACCGTGAAAAGTCGAAAATAGAAAAACAAAATCAACCCAAGTTATTAAAACTAAGGAGTAAATAAAGAAACACAGACTAAAAAGAGGAAACATTAATAATACATTAAACAAAAATCCAGTTTAAAAAAGCAATCTGAATCTGTCCATCTAGTTTCTCATTAAGGGCATACAATACAGTTACAGGGGAGGTTATGACGTTGTATGTTTATCTTAATCGATCTATATATTGTTTGTTGTTGTCAACTTAACAACTACAAATAAGCAAATCAATGTTTATATACAAAGGTAAAACACTGAAGAAAAAAAATCCTCAATAAACTTGTATTCTTTGTATATTTCACGTGAAACAATATCGTGTATGTCCTCAAATTAGACAATGATGGCATCTACAGATCTTCTAAATGATATAATTTCAATCGTCTATTTGTAAGTAAAGTGTAAAGTGTTAGCCTTGAAATATCAATTTTTAGATATTTCTAGATATAGGAGGATGTGGTATGAGTGCCAACGAGACAACTCTCTATCAAAGTCACATTACGAAAAGTAAAAACCATAATAGGTCAAAGTGCGGTATTAAGCACGCGAACAGAGTCTGACCTCACACCGAACAGCACACCTTAAAGGGCTCTACAAATGACTGCTGTAAAACCATTCAAGCGGTAAAACCAACTATCTAATTTATATAAAAAAACGAGAAACGAGAAACGCTTATTAACGTCATCAATAAACAACAACTACTGTCATCAATAAACAACAACTACTGATCATCAGATTTCTGACTTAGAACAGGTGCAAGCAAATACAGCGGATGTTAACGTTTCAAAACCTTCACCCTTTAGAAATTTCGGTCACAGTATGGTGTTTTTTTTTCACACAATATAGTTATTAGCACTGGATGCAATTACATGTTCGTTACTTTATACATCTTAATTTTTTTAAACAGTGAAGTTATTTCATTTCTCAATTTTGCACTCATTAGCAAATAAATGACAAAATTCGACAAACAACATATCACTGTTAAAAGCTTGATTTGTTCCATAACAAACATCAATATAACCATTTTACTGTTATCATAATTACTGATTAAATTATGGATGCCATCCGTAGAAAGTAATCGCGACATCAGTTCCTCTTCATTGGTCATTTGATTTCTGTATGATTCGTCTGAAAATATATCTATGAAGTATGCCATACCAGCTTCATACCTCACTACCATACTCCATGACCAAGATGTATCATCAATAATTCTGTTAAAATAATGTCCATTTATGTAAATGATGCTAAACCATAGATAAATGCATACTTTCGGAACCTCTGTAATCAGGAATGTGATTAGTACAATCACGATCATTACTACTGACTTTCTTTCCGGTTTTCTTTGGTCCGTCATTCGTCCTCGAAACTGATTATTTGCTAATTTGTAGGTAATAATAACAGCTGACATAAGCATTAAAACGCAACAGCAAAACAGCAAAACAGTCTGCAACATAAGGTAATAAACAGAACTATATTCTAGAATCTCTTTCCTTCATTTGTTATCAATGTAAATGCATTTAAAAGTCGGGTTATATTGAAAAGCTAAAATGCCTTGGAAGACTAATTGATGCTGATAATAGAACAGCTAAAATACAACAAAGTATTGCTTTACGATTAGTCAGGTTAAATTTGGTCCAAATTGGAAACAAAATGGCTATAACCTTTTGCAAACCTAGAAATGTTGTCATCAAATATGATACTGTATGAAACATAGACGACAGTATTGACAAATGATTTTCGATCGAACAATACGGGTATTGTAAATGACAAATGGTTAAATCACGACCCAAACGGTCGTACTCACATTCATATAATGTCTGGAATACAAGTTCTAATCCATAGCATGAAAATGCAGTTAGAAAATCAGCTGCAGCTAAACCTTACATAAGAATCGTAGAAGGAGAGATCATATTTTTCCGGCACAAAATAACGAATATAATCATGTTGAAAAGCATAGACACATACGTAATAACAGAACCGCATGTCATAACTCTTAACAAGTTTTCGTCCTTGTCCGATTGTATTTCATAGATGAATAATCTACCACCAAAAGCCATTGTTGCAAAATATTATTTGTCGCTCTTCTTTTGTTTAACACATTCGATAGTCGATTATCATATGAGCTGAGCCACTTGCTTTTTATTAATAGATAGCAAATTCTTTTATTTCAATCTTACACGTGTCATTCCCGTTTCTCTTCATTGGTCACCAATCAAAAAAACATACACGCCAAATGTTTTGCTCATGTGATGATATGAACTTGAGATTGACTTTGCAAACCAATATTTGAAACAATCAGATAAATTATTATAAGAAGATTGCCAGTATTGTCATGAGAATAATTACGCTATTTGAAACTCCGATTGACAGTGATTGACCTTTATGGTACATATGCGAGTGTTGTTAAGCATTGTTGTAATTGATATACATGTACTCCATAAGACGTTTGATTGAGGACAGAAATTGCGCTACGCAGCGTGATGAGTGATATATGTCAAAATATAGTATAAAAAACGCATGATTGCAGGCTACCAACTTCCGGTTGCATTGTTAATTTGAACTCGTACTCATATAATCTTTTCAACTCGCAAAGGAGTTTAAAAAAATAGAAACTGTCTCATTAACCGTATGCTACTCAATCTTTGAAGAGAGAATATCCAACGTTTTCTTGCTTTTCAATTTCAATATTTACCAGATAATGATCTAACAAACCCCATTAGTACGCATTTAATTTTCCATATTTTCAACAATTAATTAGCACAAATAGATCAACACTATAAAAAAAATAATGAAAAAGAGAATGGTAATTCATAAGTGAAAATGTAGAGCAATTTCATCAGTGACAAAACTTTTGCAGGTAACTATAACACTCAGTTCTTCCAGTTTAAAAGCGGGGATAGAACTTAAGACTTTGGCAATGGTAGCCAACAGCTTAAATTTTGTAGCCTACATATATACAAGAAAAGCAGAAATTTCAGTAGCCCACACCGAATTTTAGATGACATTGGCCTGTGGGCCCCTGCTAATTTCATACCCTGATTAAAGCGGGTTTTTTTTAAACAAGTATTCAAATATTTTTTCTTAGATACATATTCTCAAACCTGGACTTGTTGACTTGTGAGTTTTTGTTAAGATTTTCTTGATTATGTACAGATGATTTATAAAGAAATTCGATTGTGTCCTTAATAAATTAAGGCTACAATTTCACATTACAAATTAAAACACATACTATTGTAGTGAGCAATGTGCTTTGTATTTATCTGATGATTTAAGGGGGTAGACCTTGGTTCAGGGAGATAACTCTTTAAATCAGTTAAGCGTTTGTAAAAGTCAAGTTCATCAATGTATTTTAAGCATTTACCTGAAACAGATTGAAAATAATCTATGTAACCTAGAAGCTTAGAATATATTCTTAAAAAATGGTTGACACAAACGTACTGATGATTTTAAGAGTTATTTCCCTTAACCTAGGTCTACCTCTTTAATACAAACAAGTTTACTGGTAATTGGTATGATTGCCCTTTTCAACCTTGTTATGGGTTGCTCTTTTTTGTACTTTTAAATCACTGTCCAGGTAAGGAGTAAATTTGTGCATCAGCTAATATGTTTAACTCCGGAAGTTCTCTTCGTGCTAATCCTAAGTAAGAAGCCTGTAATTTAGTGTTTGGTGTTTGGTGCTGCATATCATATATTTGTTTTAGTTTTTTGATTTGTACTTAAAAGGCCATTAGTTTCTAGTTTTTATTGTTTACATTTTTTGCTTTCTATCCCGTAACGTTTTTGTTCAGTGTTGAACTGGATTACGAAGACCAATAGTTGTTAACTTCTATACCTGTTGCATTTAGTCTCTGGTGGACACTTCTCATTGGCAACCATAACACATCCTTTTTATTGGTATTGACTCTTGAAAACAAGAGAGAGAAAAACATTTAAGGAATGACTGTAATATCTTTTCTGTCTATGAAGAAATAACATAACAAATTTGGTGCACACTGAATAACGCGCGTAGCGGGTTATTTAACAGTGTGCACCATATGTTTATGCTATTTCGAATAGACAGAAACAATTTTACAGTCATTTCTTATAATTTCATTCTTAAGTCCATTTTAAACCGTAGAAAACCATAAAAAAAAAACGTTGATGACGTCAGGGTCACACGACTAAATTATATCTATGAGCTGATAACAAAATAACGTCAGCCAATCAGAAGACGCGTTACATCCAAAATTAAATTATTTATTTTTACAAAGAACATTTTGAAATATAGATAACCATATGTTTAGAGATTGGGTTAAGATTGGTTCTAATGTTGGGTTCGTGTTGCCTAGTCATTAGTTTTCTTTGTTGTGTCTTGTGGACTATTTTTTGTCTGTTTGTCCTTTTCATTTATAGCTATGGCGTTGTCAGTTTATTTTCTATCTATGAGTTTGACTGCCCTTCTGGTATCTTTTGCCCCTCTTTTGCGTAGAAATGGTCATACTTCAATTAAATCAATGTATTTTTAGAATATTTACAATTTAATGATAAAACATTTTTCATACAGTCATCGCCAGTTTGAATGTACACCATGAGGTATTAAGATTCATTACAAGAACATGTGTGTTTGCTGTGTGTGAAGTAACAATTGTACAATGAAGTCATTCTGTCTTTGAACATCAGTCATTGAAATCTAATTTTCCTGTGATGAAGTTGCCTAGTGCACTAATATCATCTGATCTATAATAGTCTATACACAACTCTTTGAAATAATCTAAATCCACTTTCTTTGTGTTGTTCTGTAAGAGAGAAAAAAATGTTTAAGTAGATGAATAAAACATTTAATCAGAACCCACAAGGGTTTGATATATAAATGGGTACAATTCAATACTTTCCATATTTATATACAAAACAAAACAACCAGACCACGGATACAGTTATCGTCCTTTGATATTCGTTGTTTACAAATTCAGTTCATACTCTTTGCACATTTATTTCGTTATTTTTATACACGAAATATTATGAAAGGGGTAGACATACATGTTAAAAAATGTGGGTGATAAAAGTATTTGTAAAAAGGTTTGGACCAGTTAAAAAAAGGTAAAAGTATAAGTATGTCCGAAGCTGTTGACCTAAATTATAGACCCTCTTAACATAGAATTATAGACCCTCTTAACATAGAATTATAGACCCTCTTAACATAGAATTATAGACCCTCTTAACATAGAATTACAGAACCTCTTAACATAGAATCATAGAACTTCTCTATATAGAATAATAGAACCTCTCAACATAAAATTATAGACCCTCTCAACAAAGAATTATAGACCCTTTTAACAAAGAATTATAGACCCTCTTAACATAGAATTATAGAATTATAGACCCACTTAACCAAGAATTATAGACCCTCTTAACATAGAATTATGGACCTTTTCAACATAGAATTATTAACCCTCTTTCCAAGAATTATAGACCCTCTTAACATAGAATTATAGACCCTCTTAACAAAGAATTATAGACCCTCTAAACATCGAATTATAGACCCTCTTAACAAATTATAGACTCTCTCTACATAGAATTATAGACCCTCCTAACATAGAATTATAGACCCTCTCAACATAGAATTATTGACCATCTTAACAAAGAATTATAGACCCTCTCAACATTGATTTGAGATAGAGACATTTTTATTTTAATTGTCCTAAAAGTAGTACACTGCATTGTAAAAAAAAGATAGAGCATGCGAGATCTTTTTTTAAATTTAAAAATATTGTCTAAAGGAAATGCACTACGATATGTGTACTCGGGACAAGTGTGTGAAACTTTCAATTTAATTAAAAAACAGAAAGAATTCAACAAATAACAACGAAGAACCACTTAATAAATATTTCGAAAGAATTATTTTTACCGATTTTCGAATTTTGTAAATCGATGAAGAACAAATTACAAATTGAGGTAAGGAATACGGAATCATATCCAACGTTTTAACGTTTTAAAGGGAAACAATGTCGAAAGCTATTTTTTCTCAAAGCCATGATTTTCGTGTTTTGGTTTGTAGTGTTTGTTTGTTTGTTTGTTTGTTTGTTTGTTTGTAGTTTGTTTTTTACATTGAATTTCCTTCAAGTTTACATACCATTATGCCATCTCCCTTCGAAATATATTACAACTATCCATCTACTTTGCAGGGTAGTACAGCGATTTACATATCGACATAGGGGTCACAACGCTAATTTGTTACTTATCTAAATTTTAAATATTTATTTCATTGTATTTAAGAAGGTTTGCTCTATAAATAAATTTCAACTATTTCATAATATAGTCTTTCTAATGGAAGATGTATAAAAAATAAATTAAAATATGTCTCCCTGTCTGCATAATATTCAGAAAAAGACTTTCATCGTAGGCGAGACAAAAACTGAAAAAAAGTCTTGATTCCGACCTGTTTTATTTTTAATATCAAAGGCAGAAAACTTTAAGGACGTATCTGTCTTAATTTTTCATTTGAAAATAATTTAAACAAAAACAAGAAAACATTTGTAATTTAAGAAAAACTTGAAATTATCAACGAGTTGTAGCAATTGTACTTGCAATGACGTCTTGTGTAGTTTTTGTAGTTTGACTTGCTGTGACATCGTCGTATATCAGCTATTTTTATCATACTTCCGGCAGATTTATAGGTTTGATACATTTGTACATAGGAAAAGTTAAAATAGGAGAACTGAATATAAAATTATAATCGCCTTGCTATTCGCGTGGTTCCGTGCCACGGACTGTTACCTCATGAAAAAGCACCTTAAAAATCCTGTTCAGCTTGTTGGACTTATACAAAGCATGGTTCATACTTATATCGCATATACATCTTTTCGTTCTGAATATTTAAATAATTTGGAGGTTTGACAGCCAGCCACCATACAGACACATATCGTCTTTAAAAAATACTTACACATGAGAACATCAGAAATGCACACCTTGCATCTTTTGGGGGAACACCGAAATCTGATAAGACATATTCAAATTCCTCGGCATCTACTTTGCCATCCCCTGTAAGTAGTAACAATAACATTGAATTTGCAAACATTAAGGATAGAAAATAAAATGACTTTTCGATATAGTTATCAATAGTTTGTTGCCCTTTAATGCCATTTTCAGTACTCTTACCAGTTTAATCTGGTCGTGGACACCCGAGGACCTGGAAAGAATCACCGACTTTCGGAAGGAAAACTGGCAAAAGCCTAACTGACCTCGTCACAACCTCAGTGTTGACAAACTAATGATATTAATCCTAAATGAACTACGTGTACTAAACTTTTTGATACAAGAATGTTTAAATATAGTCGTAAACATTACATCTTTGCATGTTAACGAGTGAAATCGTCACTTCAGATAAAAACGCTTTACAGGGATCAACACAACATTGATTTGCCGATACGATATGTCTATGTTTCAACTCGGTTGCGACAAGTTTTTGAGATCTTAGATCTTTAAATACAAGAATAGTCGTCTGGACCGAATGTGTCCTATCCCTGTGTCAATTTTTACGGAGTGTGAGTTTGCATGTCAAGTGGTGCATGGATACACAGCAAAAAATGCAACGCATGTAAACGCATGTTTACCAGGAAATTACCGTACGTTTCAAAACATATCAGAAACGCATGTTTGGAGCACCGTACGGTTAACACACGTTTGGGGAACGTATAGTTTACATGCGTTTGAAGACACATGACAAACGCATATTTATATGTGAAACATGCATCTGAAAACACATGGTAAACGCATGTTCGTGGTAACCATATGTCTGAGAACATATGGTAAACACATGTTCAGAAACCGTATTGTAAACTTGCGTTGCATTTTTTGCTGTGAAGTAGGAATCACTTATCCGGTCGACGCATCCAACCTTTTTTTAATTCCATTAAGAATTTATGAGATTTGAACATCGGTAAAGAACTGTTGCCGCTAACTTAACGTCCAGTGGCATGTACAGTGGCAACATTTGTAAAGGAGTAGGTCCAGTAAGACCCCTTTTCGGCCCCAAAATATAGCAGTTTGACAAAATTGTTAAAATGTAAACTTTTAGTTATTTATTACACAGAAGAATGGTTTTTGACAATACAATGCACATATATCGGATACTTGCACCATTAAGTCATGCCAAATTACTGAAATCTTCACAATTCTAGCATTTAAGTTAAATTTTTAGACGGTTTTCGTGTAAAACGAAAGTGGCCGCATTCGTGTTCATCCTTTATATTGAAATGTAAGTTGTATTTTATGATAAAACATACCATATATAAAGGTTGAGGATGAACACGGATGCGGCCACTTTCATTTTTTGACAAAAAAACATCTGAAAAGTGACATTTTTCGGCATATTTGGTAGATTTTTCATATTTGAGCTTGAATCGGATAGTTTTTAATGACTAAATCAATTAAAATCTTTCACATAAACTATTTGATTCAAATGAAATAGACACTTAAGTGTTTAAAAAGTGGGCAAAACCTTTCGTCAGATGAACCTGAAAGAGGCCAAAATCGGTCCTTACCGGACCTACTCCTTTAAAAACAAACGGAAAGTGGCAATATAAGAGAAAAAAGATAACCTACGGTTAACATAAACGAGTTGATGTTTTAGAATATGTGTGACTTAATCATCCAGTAAGATCATTTTAATGAAGCGAAGTTATATTAAACTGAAAACACATCTTTTATAAATAAATATATGGAGTGGTATGATTGTCAATAAGGTGACTATCCATCAAAGTCAAAATACATGTGTTAGGCTATTTTAGTTCCCATATTGCCCTCAACAATGAGCAAACCTATACCGTAAAGTTAACTTTAAAGGGCTTCGAAATGAAAAAAAAGGTGAAATATTTCAAATAAGAAAAAAACAAACGGTCTGAATGTTACTAACACAATAAACGAACTTTGGACATGCATATACAGAATGCGCTGACGTCAAACATTATGTGAGCGTTCCAACCTCTCCTAACTAACTTATGCCAAGGTTTGGTTCGTTTAAGTTCGTAAAACAATAGCGAACAATACGAATTGTCCCTAAAAAGAAAAGATGGGTACGGACAAAACTGACTACATGTGGAAACTCATAATTATAACTTACAATGATTGTATGACGTGAAAAAAAAAACCCGTGGTACTCTCCCTAGCTATATAAAGACGAGGCATTGGATTAAAGGTTCCGGGTCTGACTAGACGTGATTTCGTACATATATCCCGCATAACGAAATGGACGACCCCATTAGTACTGACTTTAGTGCAATTAGAAGGCGTTCTTTTTATGGTAGTTTTTGAAAGTTATATTCGATGATCATTTTTGACTAATACAAGTTTGTAAAATTAACCAACCTGTTCTATCATACAAATTAAATTTATATTCTATATACTGCTCTAACCATTCTGGCAGCTTCCGTTCAGGTGGTTCTTCATTATCTTTCTTTGATTGTTTGATACACTGCTCATTAAAATTCTGCCACATTTGTAACTGTAATGAATAAACTATACTTGCTAAACTAGTATACATATAAAAAAGAAGATGTTCCAGTGGTATGATTGCCAATCTGACTACTCTCCACAAGAGACCAAATGACACAGAAATAAACAACTACAGGTAATCGTACGGCCTTCAACAATGAGCAAAGCCTATACCACATAGTCATACTGCATAATTCTTCAGGGGCGAGATGAAGCTTTTAAAGTTTTTTTCCCCTTTGCGTTGAAGACCTATTGATGACCTTGAGTTATGTTCTTCTCTTTGGTCGTCACTTTCCCCATTTCAATTCTCTGATCTAGATTAGTAAAAGGCGTAGTTTACTGGAGATTCAGGACAAGATATTATTGGTATTCAATGGCTGCTTTAAATTAAACAGATTGCAGATATACAGAACAGAAATGATATCGTGCTTCAATTCGTATTCACTCAAACACGCACACACCATAACCGTTCTTAGAATGTTCTAAACAGACTTTGTAAGTCTGTTGGCAAGGCAAATCAAATTTGTTCATTTTATTTAACATTCCTTGGATTCCAAAATTAATATAAACAAATTAAGCAATCTATATAAATATATAGCTACATGACATTACATACTGAATTGATCGTGCTGGTTGTTTTTGGAAACAGAAACTATAATCGTTGATCTTTTTGAAACCTTTGGTACCAAACATGTTTATATTCTATTAGAAAAACGAAACGGAGGTGATCAATAATGGCCACATGCAATGTATTCGCGTCAGAGTTGCTTGACAGGACAGCCATAACAATAATTGTACAACCTTTTAAGTTAGAAATCAAAGCGTTTCAAATAATACTCATACAAGAAAATAGTTCGTCATGAATATTTATTTCAGAATGGAGAAAATTATAGCAAAAACATTTATATAAAAGATCACACTGAATAGATCGGTTTTGAACGTCCAGTAGCAAATATTACATGAATATCAGAATAGAACAGTAACATTATATAAATAACACATAGCTGAAAGGGTCATAGAGCAGATTGTTGCCCGGAGAAAACATTGTCAACCGCTGCGAAACCAAAGTTGACAATACTTTTTCGAGAGGTACCAACGATTATAGACGAGAGGGTGACATTAATAAAAATTGTCACCCGCTCAGCCATGTGATAGAGTAAATTAACACTCTCGTAGTAGCCAATCAAAATATGGCATTTTAACGTGAAGTATAATAATTTGCGTTAAATGAGGGTCTGGATGGGGCTTACAAAATACAAAATAATGGTATTATTAAGTACAGAGTAAAAACAAATTATAATGTGCTGTGTCTCCTGCAAGCATTTATTCTAACTGATTAAAGAGGAGAGACTGATTTGCTCGGATTTAGAAAATATATACATTTGTAGTAGTTAGGAGATAGTCTTCCGGTGGACTGCTGATACCTTATTATCTTGCATACTATATTAAACTCCAACTGAGGATTAAGTCTAGTATGAAGTAGGATATCTATTCATGTCTCACCCATTCGTCTATACTGATTTTCCCATCATTATTTTCATCTCCTTCATCCTGTAGCCTCCGCCATATTGTTATAAAAAGCTCGTTTGTTTGTTGAAATTTATCAGTACCGACTTTCCATCCACTTAAATCACATATTTTCTGAAACATAAATATTTAACAAAACATCAATTATCATCATCATAAAAAAAACCCAGAAAAACGCGCCTGGCGTTTAATATTTAATCTTGGTATCTATGCTGAATTTATTTGCTACAGACCCAAAATTTGATGGTAATAAACAAGTCATTGTTAGTCTTGTTTCTTTTATAATTTTGGTTAATTTACTTGTATGTGTTTTTGGGTTTAATACGACGTCGATTTTCACTGAACTAGTACACATTTTCAACTAGCTCTGGCTGCGGGATTTTCTCGCTGCATTGAAGACCCATTAGTCACCTTCGGATATTATCTGCTCTTTTGTTGGGTTGTTGTCTCTTTGACACATCCCAAATTTCCATTCTCAATTTTATTAATACACCCGAAATATCCCAAATGTGCGTGTGCCGTGTGTCGTAATGTTTAAAAACACAAAAAAAAAAGACTTATCAGAAAAATAAACCGGACTCTCATATAAACAAGTTGTAGTGTTTACTTTCTATTTGTGGAAATGTTTCATTAAACAATGTTGACAGAACCACTTAATTTGTCTGTGTATTATATTGTAATATAGGAATGAAACGTCATGTTACGAAAAATTAATTATTCAAGGAGTAGAATTTCCTACAAGATTTCTTCAGACGTAATTACGGTGAAGAAAGTCAATATAAAAAATGTTTGAGTCAACACACAACTACAAGACAATTGTTAAATCATTATAATACAAGTGGAAATTCTCATTCCCTGAATTGATGACTTACACAGTGAAATAACCCATTAGTTTAGTCTGTCAATGTGAATATTAAGAAATTATACTGATATTACTAGATATAATAATCGTTCTGTACTAATGAAGGAGAGGATAAACATTCCAACGGGACATTAAAACTCATAAATCGAAAATACACTGACAACGCCATGAGTTTAAAAAAAAAAGACAATCAGACAAACACAAAAACAGACAAACAGACATACAGATAAACAGACAAACAGACAAACAGACAAACAGCAGTACACAAAACACAACATAGAAAAATAGATAGACCCAACCATAAATGGGAGTGTCTCGATCTCAGGTGATCAGGAAGGGAATATTTATCCTGTTCTATATGTGGCACCACCGTGTTGCTCGTGTTAGTATACAGATCTGCACAAACTCGCTGATAAGTCTACCACGGTAGCCCACGTTGATCATTTTGTTGATAAGTGTTTCTCCACTGTACCCTTTTGATATTTCACTCATTTAGATAATAGACAGATGGTTGATACAGATAAAAATTAAAGGTGTATGTAACTGCCACAAGTCTATAATGTTTTAATCAGAACAAATGCATTTTTCCTACTCTACCTTTTCATGATGAGAACTGATCTTTGACGGGTTGTGTCTGTTGAATATTCTTTAAACCTGTCCAGATTTGACCGTATTTAGACAAATTTTATGGTACAAGCGCTTTTGTTTTGTGTATTTATCAATGCAAAACCCATTTTATTCTATATCTGACTCGTTAAATATAAATAACAGAAAATAAAAAAAGGGTTTCCCTCCGAATTTATTTGCATGTATTTATAACAGTTAACTAACGCCCTTCTGAAGGTAATTGAATAATTGACTGGGACTTTCAAAATGTATTTGGATGATTAACTGGTACATGTACGCTTCTGAATGTATTTGAATGCGCTCATGATTATCCTGCTTGTACAATAAACTGATTGATTAATTTATATGTTTATTAACGATCAGCGAAAAATATTTGATGTATACTTAGACTGGAGAGAAAAATTTACATTTTTATATTAAATTAGCACTCCATAATTGGTGGACATTGGTATATAGGATATAAATATAAACTGACATTGGAAGACGAGACCAATAGACACTAAAAGCAGTTGTATTTCCAAAAGCAAATTATGTATCAGGAATTTACAGACGAGAAAATAGGCAACAAATAAATAGAGGAGGTAACAGGATGCTGAAATATAAAGAAAAGAGAAAATTGATAATAAAAATTTAGACGAAAAAAGTGGTAAAACAAATCGAAGACAAAAAAAAAATGATGGACACCCCATTCAAACCCTCATGTATATATAACATCTAGTCTAAGACTGAATTTCATAATGATCAGAAATGTGGATAGATTAACCAAAATACATGTACATTAAACACTTATGATTCCGTTTTTGTGGTTTTATCAAATGCAGAGCGTTTTCATTGCAATAAAAAGGTGCAAAGTTTGGCTTAAAAAAGAATTAAGATGTATAATTAAAAGTTTTTGTAACAATTCAGATCCAGATAATTGACATTCCATAGACATTATGTTATATACTTTTTTTTATTTTTACGTTTTACACTTCTACATTAACCTTTGTTGTTTAGAACTTGACGTGTTAAAGATTACTTGTCTAGTATAATAGCATGTACTTACCGTTCTAGCCAAGTCAAAATCTTTCCATTCTAATATACCATCTTTATTCAAATCTAAAATTGTAAAAATAATACTAATTAAGTTATTAAACGTGCTTATATATTTTTTTTCATTGGCGTATCTTTAAAAAAAATCTGCCTTTATGACCAAATCTAAACATTTATCTTTGAGCCTTTTCATATAGAACATCAAGTTGTCGTCACTCTTCCCTCTTTGTCAGTAAGTCAAAGTCCGTTTTGCCAATTCCCGATATTGACCCTGTCATTAGAAATCCCTCTTTCAATTGTCTCCCTTATGAGGGACATTAATTTTCATTTTTAATGGAGGGCTAGCAGAATGAGCAAATTTACCTGTGCGTAATGTGAGTAATCTTTAAGGTTTTCAAATCTTTTTTTAAAAGTAATTACATTAATTTGTTGTTAATCTAAATACTTTTGACATCATAAATTATTTTTTAGGAAAAATTAGTTAAACAGCCGATACATCACTTTCAATTCACCATACTTTGCTTGGCAAAAGCCAATGTTGTCCTGTATAGAACCAGTCTACGATTGACAAAGGGAAGTAATTTGTTTAAAAAGTGTGTAATAACAGAATCAAATCAGTAATTGTAAATGGACTATTGTCTACATTTATATTTAAGCAAGATTTTTCATTTTCATTAAAGTAAGGGATTATTCATTTTCACAACTATATTTTTGCTTTTCGAAAACATACAATTTGCAAATGATTTGTTTATTATAAATAATACATATAGTATAGTCAAGTCATTATGTACCATTTCATTAGATTAACCATCACCCTCTGCAGGAATGAATCTTTTAAATTCCCAACTGCATATACATGTATTGCATACATACATAGTATTAAAGTTCTGTAATAACTAGGCACTTTTAAATGTATTGGCAAACATACTACGCCGAGCGGAGCGAGGCAAATATTTTTGGAAGGGTTTTGGAGCCACTGAAGGCCCAAGAAGCTATAGAACAAATGATGCAAAATCATGCTTTCTGAGTGTTCCGAGACCTTTCATAATCTGAAAATGAAGTTTTGTTTTAATAATTTTTTGACAATATTTATTTTGGTCTCAAAGCAAAATGTATAAATTCAGTGTAAGACTGAAGTTTCTAGGGACAACATCAAAAGACTAATGTGCATGATAAAGCCAAAATGGAATTCACATAGTTAAGTCTGTGGCTGCTGTTTTTTTTTTTTAAACTCATGATCAAGTTCATAACAAAATTACTAGATTACAAAAGGAATGCAACACTAACAGAATACAGAAGGGCAATGAATGAACAAAAGACAAATAAATAAGAAACATTCATCCCGAAAAATCAGGGCTATAAGTCTGAGGGAAAACAGAACTTCCTTCTTGCAAGGCCGTGAACACACTTTGATATGGAGACAAGCAGTTGGTTTTGAAATTTCCTACATGTAGTTACGGGCCTGTTAAAATAAAAGTGAGGTAAGGTTTCCTGAGACAATATACCTCAAGTTAAATGAAACTAATTTTCAGACATTTCAAGTATATTTAAATAATATTTATACTTTTGTTATTAAAAAATTTGGGAAGTATTTCCCGATTTTTTTTCGGGGAAAAAAGATGAATTTATGAAGAATCTGGTGCCATCTCATACTTTAGATTAGACCTGTTGAGTTATTTATTTTCAATACATTGCAAGTCAGGTAAGCCCTCCCCCCCCCCCCCCCCCCCCCCCCCCCCCCCAGAATATCAAATGGTGGTCCCCTAACGTTATATGGTCTATGTTTCTAACAATGTAATCAAAATTTAATGCAATGGGTCAGAATGAATATGGCGGGAAATAACACGCGACAAAAATATTCAACGTCAAGTTTGCTATCAGACCATGTCATCTGTGTAAATAAACTGGTTCTCGGCTGACAAGTCTATGTGGCAAAGTACCGTCAAATCACAGGCACTTGTCTCATAATTGTTTTGTTCCTTATATACATTAATATAACACGTGCATGTGCGTCAAATCTCGTAAAACACACTATGCAGTTCAGGGCAATGTTGCCTTACAACATTGGGCCGTACCGATTGTTTGATTAAAGCGTACAAAAGTAGATTGAGCAAGTTTACTATTAAGGCGCGCATAGTTGAAGAACTTTACCAGGGACGAACATAGGTTGGTTCTCCCCTGTGTAATTTCACTATGCAATGGTACTTAATTAACTGAAAGATTTAATGTTATTCTGTTGAAGTACATGTACACATATGTTCTTTTTTATAGTCGTAGTACAGTTTGGTCTCAGTAATGAATCAAGACAACAAGTCAGAACTGTCAAACTATTTATTGTGTTTGTACGATTGCAAAGTTGCTTTGGTATTTTTCTAAATGTGTCTGCTATAATATCTGTCTATAAAAGTAATAAAGCTGTTATTTTTGATCGACTATACATTACTACAGTATCGTGCATTTTTCATTTCATAATAAATCTCAATAAACGTGAATAGCTTCATTAACTGCTGAATTTTGAATACAGAATTATTTGAAATCAGACTTAGGTACACAAGCTTGGTTAATGCTTGCATCACAACTAGTTGGTATCAATCATTCTAAAGCAAACAGTATAAGAGAAATGTCTTTTAAAGTTCAATTTGATTCAAATTTGATATATCTGTAGCCAAAGCTGTTGCAGATTACTATTTAATCGGATAGATGCATATAACTATTTTCCTCTAAAACCCCACCAATGTACAAGCATGCCTGAATAAATGAGAATCGTTATTGTCAGTTTAACATTTAGAAATTAAAAACATCCATTTAGTTTTGACATCTCTCTTTGCGCTATTACTTTGATGAAATTGAGTTATAAATAACGAATTCTGACATCCAATCATTGCATAAACTTCGAACGGCATTGTATTCACACAGTTACATGAAACTTTTAATATTTGTAAGACCTTTACATGACCAACAAATAAATAAGATACAATGTATGTGGTATGCATGCCAATAAAAAAAACGCGTCACAAATGTATTTTTTCAAGGAAAGTTATATCGATTGAATGAATATTTGTTGCGTAAAGGTCGGATAAATGTAGAGGGTCATATTTGTATACTGTAAACAAACAATCTATGGCTATCTTGAGAAATGGGTTTTTATATAATAACTCTTTTATTTTTTGTAATCAATTTAACTTATTAGATTCGGTTCTATTAAGGTTTTGACAAAATGTATCGACACCTGTTGGGTGTTGTCCTCTGGGTGTCTTTCTGGTTTGTTATGTCGTTAGATTACTTTCTTTGTGTCATATAGCCCGCATCTACTATAAGTCATATGATAAATAATGTAACCAAATTGACTGCTAACGTTGGATAAACTATAAAATGTCAAGGGTATCACCAAGTTTGCAGCGCAATAGAGTCAGTGAGTGACTAACAAATGTATTTGGTATAAAGGCATAAATAATGTTCTTGCAAGATATGCTCTATATGGTATGATATAGAGAATGACATCATGTATTTCACCGTTTCAGATCTAATGTAATATACATAATATTTGTTAAAGTGTTCACCAACACGTTGTGATTGGTTGAAAACATTATAAACAATGGACATTCAACCAATGGCTAGACGTTATTTTCATTTTGGTGTTCGAACAATGAAATAACCAATTATAGTCATTTAGATTCTGACTCTGTTAATCATACAAGCATGGTATTACTATAATGCAAAATAGATTGACTGACGATGTTTAACCCGACTTCCATCACCCTGTCTTCATCATGGCGCCCAGTTTATATTTGAATTGGCTTCCCGAGTACAAAAGAAATAACAGGGGAAAAAATGGACCGCTGACCCTCAACTGGTAAACTGGTAATCCTTGACAAATAAGATCGAAGTCGAACGCACCTGTTACCAGTTCGCAACCTCAGCTTTGAAAGGCTAGACTAAGTGATCATCGTAAATGACTTACTTATACAGCTTGACCACAGTTGCTCCAAGTGCAAACACAAAAAAATAAATTTGGTTCAATCTATTATGCAGATTGCCCTTCTCTAACAATTCCAGCGCAGAATTAAATCGCGATTAGTATCATTAAATAGGGTTTTTGGAATTTCATATTATCATTGCATGATTCACAAACACAATCATTGTATCATTATGAACTAGATATCATTGAGATGGGAGCCATCTCTGTGGGCCCCGCTGTGAATAATGTGCATTAAAAAATTGTATCTTTACCATAGGACATGGGTTTGTCAACTGAAATCAAAGTTTTTGACCTTGACCTTTGACCTAGGAAGTTGTAAATAAATTATGACACACCCTTTGGTGTTGGTTTATAAACATGTCAAGTATAAACTTTGAAATGATAACGGTTCTCAAGATATAGAGCGGACACGATCTTTACCATAGGACATGGGGTTGTCAACTGAAACCAAAGTTTTTGACCTTGACCTTTGACCTAGGAAGTTGCACATAAATTATGACACACCCTTTGGTGTTGGTTTATATACATGTCAAGTATAAACTTTGAAATGATAACGGTTCTCAAGATATAGAGCGGACACAATCTTTACCATAGGACATGGGGTTGTCAACTGAAACCAAAGTTTTTGACCTTGAACTTTGCCCTAGGCAGTCGTTCATAAATTATGACACACCCTCTGGTGTTGGTTCATATACATGTCAAGTATAAACTTTGAAATCATAACGGTTTTTAAGATATAGAGCGGACACAAAGTTAAAGTGTTACGGACGGACGGACAGACGGACGGACGGACAGACGGACGGACGGACGGACAGACTGATCACTATAGGGCGACCCGCCTTAGTCGGCGGGGCCCTAATAAATATTATTGGTGTAATATAAGTTATTGACATATACAAATATGTGAAGGTTTAAATGATAAAAAGTTCAATTACAATTGGTAGATTTCAGTTATTGACTAAAAATACACAACTATGTGAAGGTTTAAATGATAAAAAGTTCAATTACAATTGGTAGATTTCAGTTATTGACTAAAAATACACAACTATGTGAAGGTTTAAATGATAAAAAGTTCAATTACGATCGTAATGACATTCGATAGCTATACATCTGTTACGGATTGTATGAATCATAATATATAATTGTATTGTCATTGTATGTAAATGTTAACTTATATTTTATAAAATTATTTTGCTTTGTATTGCTTTTTTTAATTTAGTGTCTATTCTGGTTCTCCTGTGTTCATTGCATTACATGTATATTATGTACCTACAAATGTATATACAATTAAATGTTCAGTTAAAAATTAAGAATTATGTATTTTCTTAATAAAACACACTAATCATTTTTATTTTCAAAAAGAAATAAGAATAAAATAATGTATTTACCCAATCTCACTCCACTTCGACCACATCCACCCACCAAAAAAAACCCGAGTTGTTGATGTCTCATAAGTTTCTATAGATTAATAGTCTGTTAAAATTTCAATGTTTTATTTTTTATTTCCGTCTGGATTTGTTTTTCTACATGTATTTTTATTTATTTGGTTGATGGATATATTGGAAGTTACTCTCATCTTTATTTGAAATGTTACGTGACAGATTTTGAATAGCTGCATTCTGTAACAGCATTTTACGGGTGTCTTCTTGACAGCACCGCTGTACGTGCACTATCTGTCCTTTCAGTAGCTATAGTGCTACGGTAGTAGAATGATATAAATGATAAACTCCCAATGCAAAAATAATGAAATTGTTCTTAAGCTAAGATTGTTGTTCCTCAATTTATTTACTAGTCGGTTGGCTGTTTTGTTCAAATTCATTTGGTATGTATGCTAAGAAACATTTAATTTTCAATTTTTGGGGTTTTAAAGCTTTTATTTCAGGCATGCATGAAGAAAGGTATTCAAGTACGCAAGTAACACGCGGTATGTAAACATATGCATACCATTGGTTGAATCGTCCAGTGAACAATGATATACTTGCCACTGGACGTTAGCAAACAACAATCAATTAAGATATTGCGTTGTTTTTCTTTTTGTAATCATAACTGTAGACTATTCATAATAATAGTACACATAAACAGCTTGACGACGATGTGATGTATTGCTCATTCTCTCAGTTGCCATTAGTGGAACGGAAGTAGAACGATTTAAATAAATAATTTCCATTGCATAAATTATTAAATTGTACTAAAGCTAAGTTGGCATATATCTATTTTTTTAAACTGGACGGTTGTTTGCTTTGTTCAGATCCATTTTGGTATCATTTATTATGTAAGCTCTCAAACATTTTATATATTCGGCTTTTCAAAAAGGTTTTTGATTTCAGGCATGCACAAGGAAAGGTATTTGATAAACACGTGGTGTTTAAACATTATTCATATAATACGTTGAATCGTCATTTAAAGATACTTTCCACTGGACGTAAGCAAACAACAATCAGTTAAGATATTGCGTTGTACATTTTATTTTTATCATAACTACAGAGGCTATTTAGAATAATAGTAAACTGGAACAGCTTAAAGATGATGTGATGTTTTGCACGACGTTCTATCAGGCATGCAGATCACCTTGCTTGCGCATGCACATACAAATAAGTGCACTTTTAGTAGGCAATAATGCATTAAATAGTGCGTTATCGTTAGAATCGTAAATAAGACATACCAAAGAAGACGTGGAATTCATGCTTCAATTTCTTCTTCTGGAAGTCTGATAGTTCAGGATTAAATATTCCTAGTATTATACCCATGGTCTTTCCTTTGCTGACAAATCCGGATTTTACTGTAAAAAAGGAAAACTTGGTCCTTATTGCTTTCTCCAGATATCAATCAAGTCACGGGAATTATCGGTAATGTGATTTAGTGCAACGAGAGTTCACTGCATACAGTTAGGATTAGAGCAATTTCTGTTATAGCCGAATTTCAAGGTCACAACAAGTTGGTGCTGAATTCTCCAAACATGCACATGCAGTTTGCATAATATTAGTCCAATGCTAAATTTGTTGATAATAATTCAAAGAATATAATGCATATGAAGATGACACTTGTATCAAAATTGACATCAATTCCCCGTTTATTTTATTGAATATTGATAAAATCCCATGTAAGGGGGTAACATCTGGAAGGTCACGTGATCTGGTTTATTGTTGTAATATTGATTCATCTACATTGTATATATAAAAAATCCTTTTTGCATAAAATGTGTATATGACATAAAGGGATAAAAGAAATCGTATAATTATTCACAGTAAATTTGACTACCGATAAAAATGGATAACACTTATGTTTTTGCACGAACACTGCAACGCTTTACTTTTCTTTTTCTATTTTGGAGGGAAATAAACCAAAAATGCAGTTTTGATATTTAGGTAGATACGATACAATGAAGTTAGATCATTTAATCAATCAAAAAAGAACAGATAACATAACATTGTGCATAGTAATAAAGCATGCAATGATTTAATGCATATGAGATATTACAGTAGTAACATTCAGATCATTTATTCATCACTTTTAGATCCGACTACAGAAAATGTGTTAAATGTTCGTAAGTTACAGCTTTAGTGGTAATATTTGTACGCTGTGTCAACACCAATTACTGCAAAACTTGTTTGAAACGTTTATTTCTGATATTCAATTTAAGGGTCTCTATCGTACAGCAGGAAAATTTTACATGCAAATTCAGGAAATTATATATCTGACAGACAAATAGATCATTACGGAGTAAAATAATGATACTGTATGATTGCAAATAAAAAAAAATCTGCCACATTCGAAACGAAATGGATGTAAGTAAATGTAGGTTATCGTACGACCTTAAGCAATTGAACTTTTCCTCAATGGTCTGCTCTGACTGCTTACACACCGCTTGATCGGATCAAGCAATGCATCAACATGGTAAAATATGTGTAAAATGTTTGCAAATAGTAGATCTGCACTCAAACCCGACATTATTTGAGTCCCTGGGACATACTACATGCATTATATCATTCATACTTTCTGGATACATAGGTGTCTGGACCATCGTTATAATACGAAAAACAATATTTAAAATGTTTAAAGTACATAAACTTATAGTTGGGCGTCTTTCAGTCCGGTCGACCAATCAGTATACCCATATAAATTGTTACTCTGTTCTCGTACTGAGTAATCATCAAATATTTTTCGCTGGACGTTCAACAGACAATTGTTTATTATAATTATATATTAATGATTACTGTGTTCACGTTCTGAAAAGTTCTTAAATGTGTGTTATTGTGATAATCATCCAACTGTAAGGCACATATATACGTAAATAAGGATAATGTTTAATATCTTATCGCCATACAGAAACGGGGGTCATTAATTTCAGTATTTTTTAGTTTTCATGTTATTTTTCACAATTCGAATACCCCTCCCCAAGTTTACTCTATTCGTAATGTCATAACATCCTATTATTCTTTATAATTTATTCTTTACTTTTGTGTGTATATCTGTATTCGTTTATTCTTATTTTGTTGGTCTTTCTTTCTGTAGTATTGGTCCATATTTTATATTCTGTAAACCTAGAACCATGGATACTTTTATGAATGGAATGGTAGTTGATTGACGAAATATAAATACCATATTATTTTTAGAGAAACAGGAAAATAAGGAAGAAAACTTGATTATAAATATTACTTAAACATTCCTCGTTTTCAGAAAGCATACAAATAACGATTAATATATATGGTTATAACAATAATCGTTACAAAACGTACGTTCATAGTTAAGTTATGTATTACATAATACATAAATCAGCTTTTGCACAAATGATTTTAAGCTGTCAGAGTATTAATATTTCCATATTGCATCATTAATTTACATATATAGTACTTACTTGAAGCAAAAAATCCTTTAACTGCTTGCATTTTTGTCCGCTTTGGATTTTGGCTCGAGTTCCTAGCACTTTGCGTAGATGATATTTTCAGGAACTCGAAACACATGGTTATCTTGTGATTATATCAAAATCCAAAAAAAATCAAATGAATTCATTGTATAAAAGTTTAACAAATTTACCTATTGTACAAACGGCCCGAGGTTATTAAACAAAAAGAGATCAAAATCGATACTAATGTCCTCGGTAATATTATTTATCACTTTCCCACATAACAATGTATTGATAATTTGTAATCCTGTTATACATCTATTTAATTAAGGACATTCAAAAGCAAGCATTCAAATAGAAAGTCATTAATTATTGATCATAATTAATACCAAAAACCAGTCGTCTACTTCCCGTCGACTTCCTGTCAATCAGAGAATGTCGTAATTATAGATATGCAGTACAAGGACATATGTTTTGCAACACAATATTATAAAAAGACAATCTGTCTCTCGGCGCAGAGCACTGATCAATCCAATACGGTACCCAAATAAATTTTACAATCTGTGTAATTCACAATTGTTTCATCGAGATGTTTTTAATGAAGTACTGTTTAATCACTATTCATGAATATATTCCATTTTAATACATACATGTACACACTAAAACAGTTATAACTTTCGTACAATATTAATAGACATTTTCAACAGTTAAAGTGTGTTTTATATCCTAATTTCACATAAAATATAGTGATTTAAATGTACGTTATCCAGATCAATCTAAACTCCATATGTTATTTTGTTTTTTAAATATGTTCACCTGTTTATTTAAGGTTTTTAATGTATAATATACACGTTAAAATCGTTCTTTTAAACATTAACTTAACGCTTCATTTCACTTGCTTCAAGCGATTTCAACAAAAAATCAAATTACGGGTGGACACAGATACATGAAGTATCGATATCTTTCGTTAGAGAACTACCAGTTAACTTCGAAAGGGGGAGAGGGTTATGATTATTTAAAAAAAAACATCTTGGTTCTCAATTCGAAGAACAATATTCACCTTAAAGGGGTAGATTTTGAAGAAAAAAAATGATTGATATCTTCGAAAAATCGTAAAAGGATATACATTCTGACTCAGATAAAATTCACCGATTCCCCCTTTTTTGAAGTTAAATTGTTTCTCCCTTATTAAAATCAAGAAAAAACAAAAAGCTTTTTATTGTGATACTGTTATTATCGATTTGTTTTAATAATCTTTAACTTTCAAATGTCTATTATACGACATTTGTTTACTTTGTAAATATTAAACCATTCATCCTTTCTATTGATAATGATACTACATAAGAGAGAGTAATATAGGTACCTTGAAACGTGCACGTTTATACATGGATATTTAGCAAAATATAATATTTGAAATCATAATCGGATTTTATTGTAATTTGATCTGATAAGATGCTAATTTACCCCCACTAGCGAATGTCTAATAACGTAATTTATATGTTTTACCCTATTGGTAATATTTTATTTACTCAAATACTAATAGAAATAGACAAAAGTCAATCAGACTGAAACAGTCTCCTCAATTTAGCATCAGTAGCCATACACTTTGTAAAATAATTCATCAATTGATCATTATTTCTACAAAAAGTAATTCATATAAATTAGACATTTGCAAACAATCAATTTGTTAAAAGACATAGACATTTTTGTTTTTGTATCATAAGAAGGAAGACACATACAAAACACTAACGATGCGTGATTCTGCTGAATTGACTATCGCAACAATAAGACATTTTACCAACTCTGAAACACAAAAAAAACTATAGGCCAAATTTACGACCTTCAATAATGAACAAAACCCATACCACATTACATGCTAACTCGCTTAATTATATACTGCGGTTGTTCATGTCTTATGTTAAATTATCTATTTGAATAAAATACATAATGTAATATTACTTTAACTGTTCATCTATACATCAACCCTGCCGCATCTTTGCGCCTGTCCCAAGGCCGGAGCATCTGGCCTTTGTTAGTCTTGTATGAATTTGAATTTAAATTCATATATATATTTTGGAGTTAAGTATGACGTCTATTCCCTGATTTAGTACTGTATTTTTGTTTAGGGACTAGCTAAAGCACGTCAACGGATACGTATTTTCTCGCTGCAGTGGAGACCCATTGGTGGCCTTCGGCATTGTTCCGTTTTTGGTCGAGTTGTTGTCTCTTTGACACATTCCCAATTTCCATTCTCAATTTTATAGTGTAAATAAATACACGTAATTAGTTTGATTGAGTTATTGCTGCCTTATGTTCAGTTGCAAATATTACATGCATATTCATAACGAGTCACGATAACACAAAGTCAGGATTGACGTAACGATGATTGATATGATCTGCTTTGTACGACCGAAACGAGACATTTCGAGATAAACGTATACACCCATCAAATATAGAGTCCGGAACACCGAGAAAGAACAAGAAAAAATAAAACGGTGTCACAGATTGGAAGGATTTAACGTTCAGTTTGAGAGCGTCATCGGTCAATATAATATGAACAGGTCCGTATATAACGTATTGACCTCTTCAGAACACATAATAATTATGGTAATTTGACAGGATAAAATGCAGGTAATATGTATTGCGTGGAACTTTGCCGCTGTTTTTGATGAGATCGAGTTAGGGTAATGGACAGCAGCAAAATGTAAAAAACAAACAAAAAACTAGACACAAAATGGGAAATCAGAAGGAAATGAGAATATAACACAAGAACTGATAAAGGCCGAAACTGATCTTACACCAGGAGGTATAAAGGCCGGTGGTGATACACTTTTTTCCTCACAAACTAAGAGGAAAAAAAGTGTACAACCACCTTTGATGAGAAAACAGTAACAACAGAGTGAGTTAAAATGTAAGTAGTTCACCAAAAATGTTAATCCCTGAGATCCCAGAATGCAAAGAGCTGACAACCTTATACAAGAAATAAGTTGAGGATGGAGACAAATTCACATACCTGGAGCAGTCATAGACGGAAAAGGAGGAGAAAGTAGCAACATCGATAAAATAATACAGAAAGCAATATATGCATGCTATTACTTAAGAAACATTGTATGCCAGAGAGATTGGCCGAAAAAAGACATAACTGGTATTGGTAAGACCTGTACTACTGTATGTATGTGAAACATGGAATGCTACACATGTAGCAGACTTAGAAAAAAAAACAAAAAAAAAACAGCACATCATGATATTAATACCTGTGAAATTCCAATTCTCTTTGAAACAACATTGTCAAAGTTCATCTTTGGAGGGTGTATGTAACTTCAAATAGAGGTTGGTTATCTCAAATTTTAGGTAGCTAAACAAAGTTAATGTCTTAGGTCGATATTTGAAAAAAGAAAAGAAAAAAAAGTCAGAAACC